>CATIWM010082912.1:0-14300 GCA_949671775.1 Mallotus repandus | reverse complement strand
ACTCTATTATCAACCAAATGCCTTAACTCCATAATATGATGTTTCACCATTTATTTGAGCTGAGTTAGGATAAACTTATAACCTTTCTAATGCCATGAATTTGTACCATTTAAATATTCAACCTTTGAGTTTTTTTTTTTTTTTTTAACTTTTTAACTTGAAGGAGTGAGAGTTAAGAATTGAACTCTTTTACTTAAAAGAGAATTATATCATTAGATTATTTAACCTTTTGTAATATTGAATGTTTGAGTGAAAGCCCTTTTCATGAATACTTACACTACATTTTGATGTTTTACAGGCTAACTAAAATTTTATCAACTAGGTTGTCAACCGTGCATAGTTGGTCTAATGGCTAAGAGCTCTCACAGACACTGTAAAATTTTCAGTTCAAAACCTATTTTCACTCCTTTTCCCAAAATTTGTACTTAGTCAAAAAAAAAAATATTTTATCAACTAGGCCTAAATATGAACATACCTAATAGATTTAGTGGTTCTAATAGAACAAGAAAGTCTAAATTTCACTGAACCAAACAAGGCCCATTTAAGTGCTCCAAACTCTGAAAGAGAGTAAAAGTGTGAAGCCTGAATCTGTTGGATTTGGGAGGACCCAAGTGGATCAGACTGAGACGGATTGTAAGCAAATTTGATCTTAGCCCATTTTTCTCTTCTTCAACTAGCTCAAACACAGCCTTTCTCCTTGCACAAATTGAGAGCACATTTCTTGTTTAATTTTTAAATCCAATTTCATTGAATTATTAAAAAAAAAAATTAAAAAATTCCACATTTCTATGCCTTGGTTACAAATATGGAAGAAAAAAGTTTTCCATCAATAATATAATTGTGCTTCATCATCTTTCAAGTTGTCACCCTTTTCCCTTGGTTTCTTCTATCTTCCATCCATAAAATCTAGTACATTCTTCATAATTTACAAAATGTCCGCTCTATTTCCCAAGTACATCTCGACCGTTCTTGCTTTCGTGAAATCCTGAGGACACATAAAGGGTGCATCTTTGCCATGTGAGATCACCATTCTTGCACCATTTTCTAGACTTGTTGTAAGTTTGTTGTTGGGTCCAACTCATGGTATGTAGCTTTTGAGTTCATGCCTAGAGAAGATCTTGAAGATGAAGTTAAGAATGTGGGCGAGGAACTTGACTTCTTTTTTCTTTTAGATTTCTTGCTAATGCTATGAGGATCAGAAGATGGAATCATGTTGCTCAACGAATTCATTGGCATTGCCTGATTTCCAATTGATTGATCGAAATCTGTTGCAGAAACATTAAAAAAATAATAATAAATAATCAATTAATATCAAATTCCAAGATCAATGTAGAGGATGGCGGACCATAATTAATTGGGAAGCACACCTACCATAGAAATATTGCAAATTCTACCAGCTAGCAGAATTGTAAGTATGGTCCACAAATATTTGGTTTTATAGTAATAGCCAGCAACTATAGATTCCCATATTACAGAAATGTAATGTCCCGTGACACAAGAGCCAAAAACCTTGCTGTTTTGAAGCAAAGAATCTAATAAACTTTTGCTACAACAATACAAAATTAGCTTTAATAAATTAAAAGAGACATTTACATACGTTTCTTCCTCCCTACCAGTTTGATACGTCCCATTAGGTGTTTGATTATGCAATTCTCCACATGGTATAGAGACATTGCTCCTATACATGACATTCAATTTCGCAGACAGGCATTTTCTCCCACATAATAATTATAATATTGCATTTATGTTTGTATTAAAATAATTACAAAACATGCAGGTAAATTTTACACATTAAAGATATTAATACGGAGAAGTCTTAAATACTCAAGAAGACTTTTATTGTCCTATCCGAGTTAAATCTGGATTAATTGGGTTCAACCGAACACCAAATAACGGATGCATCAGATGAAGAAACAAAAAAAAAACAACCACAACAATAATATATATAGTAATATACCTTGAGAGGACCATGGGGAGAAGTTGGCAATAGAATTGGAGTCTCTTGTATTAGCTAGTGTTGTTGAAGTAAAATTAGGAGGTGTCTTGAAATCATTCATCTGCAAATGTCCAAGAAAAAGATTTTGAGATATATTTATGAATTTAGCTCAACAGATGAACATTAATAAATAAATAAAATTAACTTGGAGATTATACATACCCAACTGGGTGCATTACCAGAGTGGCCATCCCAACCTATATGTGCCACATGCTTCACATCTGTTGGGTACCCAATTTCCATCTCTCTCTCTTTCACCTGCACTGAACAAAAATAAAAGGAAACAAATGGACCATTTTTAATACCAAAATCATAAGTATATTGCAATACAAATAATGGAATAATAATTAAGGCTTACCAAAGATTTGTGAGATGAACTTTAAGCCCTTATAGATCCCTTTAATCTTGGCTGCCATTGTCTTGATGAAGATCAAAGCAAAGAAAAGCCAGTGCAACAACAGTCCTTTTATTGAGAATGACCCAACAGAAGAAAAAGAAAACAAAAGAAGAGCCTGCAAGAAACCACATATATGCAAAAGATGTATTTACTGGACATGTCAAGAACAGGTACATATAAAAAGACAGAAAGATACAGCAACTTATCAGAGAAGATAATAAATGCATGTGATTTTCTTGCAGTATCTTTCTCTGATACAGCAACTTATCAGAGAAAGATACTGCAAGAAAACATTTGTTTTGCCCGTGATTGAAGATTGGAATCTATCTTTGAATTAACATATATATATATTATACATGTAAAAAATAATTAAATATGTTTTTAAGTTAATTTGCATGAATTAATATTGAGAAATAAGAAAAATCTGCAGCTTGGTTACCTGTAAAGATCGAGTAGGGTGCAAAAGAAATGAGAAATTCAAGAAAGAAACAATCTCTTCTTTTTCTTCTCCTCCTCCTCCAGGCAATATTGTTGCAAGGCTCTCTTCTCCATGTTTGTGCTATGAGTCTTGACGAATGACAACAGATGAACATACAAATGGTACCAAGAACATGGAAACAATTGATTAATCTCTTTCAAAACATGCCAAGAATTATTAAGAATTAGAGGAGAAAGATTTAAAGAAGAAAAAAAAGAAGGTGGGTGGACATGAAAATGGATAATAAGAAGGTCTTGGTGCAAGCAAAGATGTGAGAAAAATGCTGAGCGCTTGGTGGGTGGTTCAAGGAGTAAAGCCGGGGACCTCTCAGGTCCTTTTATTATGTCTTATTAATAAAGAAAATAATTATAAAATTTATTTGAGTTGTCTTAAAATGAGGAAAAATATTCAGCAGAGAGAGACAGAAGTTACAGAAGTTATGTTTGTGCAGTGTTTTTGACTTCTAAAAAGAGTAAGTTGGCTCCTTGGATTTAATTCTCTAATTGCTCAATTATCCAACTTCCAACAAATTAAGCAATTTCTTATTAATCATGTTTTAGACCATATTAAGTTAGTAACATTTTGGAAGATTTTTGTTTATTTAATATTGATTGAGGTAGGTTGTGGATTTAAGTTCTAATATATGCAACATTAAATTAATTGTTGGAAACATTTTGTTACCATTGTAGTCGTACTAGAATCAAACATGATCAGTTGAAATTGAGTGGATTTTAAATACCGCTGGTTTAACTTAAAATATTTATATATTGAATTTTTTAATTTAAACAAATAATCAATGAATATATCAATTAATCAAATATTAACAAATACATATATATATATATATAAAAAAAAAATTATACTGGTAAAAAATTTTCTAATACTTGATACCATTAAAAAGCTTGATATATATTATTTCAGAAAAAAAATATATTAAATATGATTCTATTCTTTAATCCTTATTATAACCTAAAAAATGAATTCTAACATCAATAAAATAAACTAACATAATGAAATCAATATAATCAACATCAGATTTTCTGGGATCTTATTTATTTATTTTTTTGGCTTACTGTATAAAATCATTCTAAATCATTAATACTTTTGGTAATTAGAAGGGAAAAGAGCAACAAAGAGAAATGAAACATTGAGAAAACTCTCATAACTAATTTTATATATATTCGAAAGGAACATAAAATAGATTAATATTTTCATAAACTGTCAGATTTTTTTTTTTGGGAAGCTTTCGTGCCATCCACATGTATAACAATTGAATTTTCAAACATTATTTTTGTAATTTTTGAATCTGATACATGATTAGTGTATGTGCCTCTCATTCAAGTCTAAGAATATTGTCAAAGGTGTATTATTGTATTATATTTAAAACGACTTGTTTGTACCACATCAACCTTGCAATATCTGACATTAGTGAAATTAATCTCTATGCTTCTCTGGCAAATCTTGCAAAAGAGTATAGGTGTGCTTGAAGACATACACCAAGTATTAATGGCAATGGTTGGAGCCACGTTTCTGTAGTAGCTGTTTCTTAGAAGAAAACATATATAGTCTCTTATTCTTTAAAATTAAGTTAACATAGTATGGATTTGGACTAGTCTCCTTGATACAATGTTTGGTTAATTCTTTTTGTTAATGGTGATGAAAATCTACTGATATTCTTTCTTTGATCCTTTTCATCTTGGACTTTCTTTTTTCAATTTAATTATGAGAATATACAATTGGAGTGTTAATGATTATATTTATGCTACTTGTGTTCATATGTCAAAGTTTTTTTAATATATATATATAAAGGACATTGTATGAGCATTCTAAAAGTTGCATCATGGTAGAGCTGGAGATGAGATGGTTGAAATGAAAATTTTCTGATTTAATAAGAAGTCAATGATGATACAACTAATTAAGAGAACAAATTATGACTTTTTGTTAGCTAAGAAATTAATTAAGTTATACATGTAATGTAATAGAATACATCAGTGACATAAACGGAAAACATCAGCAAATATGTTTGGTTAGAACTATGATAGAATTAATTTAGATTGCTAGTGGATGAGTAGGTATCATTGCACCACTTGCAATTTTCTCATTATGGTTTAATGGATGAGTAGGTATCTTAAAATAATTTAGATTTGCTCATAAAATAAAATGAAAGGATGAATCATAATTTTTGGTCTATTAGTACGAAGAATTCATACCTTTTCGATCATTTGTAATTTTATCTGGAATTTTTAATTTTAGCAATTGTAAAATTTTTTGCCAGAATTCAAGAATTGAGAAACAGAATTATCAAGAAGAAATTAAAAAAAGGCGCGTCTTTTATTCAAATAAGGCAAGTAAAAGAAAAGGAACAGAAGGCCTAATACATAAGTTTTCAGAGTCCTTCAGTAAAAGCCACTCCTGTAGACTTCAACCAAGCTCCTCCTTGTATCAGTTCGGCTACTGTAAATCTCTTAGCTTCAGTAGCACTAGTAATAACATGATAACCTGGCCATTTTACTCTCTTGCTAGTACCAGCACCCGCTCCTTTATTCATGTACTCTCCATAATACAATGTCTTCAGTGCAAAATCTCCTTCCCAAATTGACCACCCAGTAGGATCAATATGGTCACCTATATTGGACTGCATCACCACAGTCCTTGAATACTCCTTCCAAGGCCGACCCAGATATGATCGGACCTTGCCCATAACTGGCCCAAGATCAGAGCTTGCTATTATCTCACATTTTTGGATTGAAGTGCCGGTGTTCTGATTTCGGTCAGTGCGGCCTTGGGCTGTCACCATATTGTTTTGTCCAGTCATGGGCTTTCTGGCCACCAGTTTGCAGTTTTGGAACACAACAGCTGCATTACCAAATATGAAATCCACTGTGCCTGTAATGAAGCTATCTCTATAGAATTGACGGTTGCTGTGGGCATAAAGAGTGTCTTGGTATGCATCAATTTTGCAACGGTTTATGACTGATTGATCAGCACCCACTCGGAGGGCAACAGCTTGATGCTTCTGCGGCCCGGCTGTGTTCTGGAACCAGATGTCTTGAGCTATGAATCCATCACCAACAGCAGCTGCATAGGCAGACCAAATATTCATGACATAACTTTTAATACTTTCCAAGTGAATTTAAGCCTTTTTGATACGAATCTTCAGATCAGAAAAATAAAAGAGAAGAAACAAAAAGACTTTTACCTACTGTTGCAGAGTTGAAAGTTGTTGATCCATCAACAACATTCAAACTACCAGTTATAATAGTTGAATCCATGCCATCACCAACTAGCATTATATTCTTTTTGTTTTTTCCAATCTCAACATTCTCTTTATAAGTCCCCTTCTTCACATGGATAACATATCTGGTCTTCCCTTTATCCGGTGCAGCTGCCACTGCCTCTTTAACAGTCTTGTACTTACCACTCCCATCTTTTGCTACTATCACATCTGCATTAATGTCATTAACCCAACTTTGCAGAAGTTTCCGATCCCTACTTGTCACCCACGATGGAAAATCTCCGTTTAATGGTGAAATCAGATCGTTTTTGACAGGTGAAATTGCCACCACCATGGCAAGGGGGATTCTTGCTCTTAATTCCAAGTCTTTTAGCCCTGGCTCCATAGTGGACCTGGCTGGACCTTTCAGCCCATCCAGACAAGTGACATGGTTAGTAAGCACAGTGCTGAGCCATGCATGTGCATCTGCATGTGAATCAGGTGTGACATTATCAAGAACCAATATAGAGTCCTCGATTCTATCTAAAGATATCTCCATCAACTCTACACAGTCATGTAGAGCAGCTTGATTTACAGGATCATTGATCTTGACTCTAACACGGTTGGCATCTTGAATAGTATTTTGAATGTGGGATGTGGATTTTTTCAGCAAAACTTGAAGGAGTTTAACATGGTCCAGTTTCATGGATGTATTTGAGGCAATTTCTGAGACCATGGCAAGACAAAATGATTTGTCGGTGGCCTGGTCACATATGGTTTGAAATATTGGAGGATTGGAGATGGTGATATGGGTAAAATGAAGGGTGATTAGCGTAGCTGAGCTTAAGATAGCTGCTACGGAGAGAATTAGATAGAGTGTTTTGCAGCGAGAGGGTTTTGGTGAATCTAGCAGAGGCTGAAGGGTACTTGCCATGGCAGCAGTACTGTTACTAGCTAGTGTTTTTTCCTGCTATGCGTTCTTGACCAGGCTTGTGGTGACTTATAGTCCTTAAATAATCACAAGGATGCCTTTTTTTTTTTTTTAAAAAAAAAACAACTTCTAGAGATCCCAACACCACAGCAAGAGAGTGGGAAAAGCTTCAAACCATATTGTTCTTAACAGAATGTTCATCTTTTGCCGGTTAAATTACTCACGGAGATATTAAAATATTAATGATAACATATTAAATATTAAGGGTGCTGATAGACATCGCTATTCATGACGTTTACAGTAACGTAATGAATAGCAACAATATAAATTTTATCTCTTTTTATTTTTTAAAATTTTATTTTTTAATTTAAAACCTAAGAAAATTTTATTTTTTAATTTAAAATCTAAGTTGCACATTATATAAATCTTTATCCAAATGTTAAAAATTATACATAATTTGTATTTATTAGATTTAAAGAAATACTTTTTGTAGTAGCCCGCTATATAAAGCGGGTTGTAAAATTCTCAAAAAATCAAAAATAAAATAATACTATTTCCATACTCATAAAATAGTATCATAAAAATATATATATATTTTTAACGCCCTCATTGTGTATCATCACTCTTAAATTTAATATGTAGACCAAGTCAAGTGCAGCTGTGATAATTAGGACCTTAATCTTAGAGAATTGAAGGTTTCCAAACCTCCCTCCACTTCCTCAATAAATTTAATTTTTTTGAAATATTTTTATACTTAAAACTCCATCAATTTAAGTGTGATGATTCATTCACGATAATTATATATATATATATATATATATATTGTCTTAATCATAATACTTTTATGATATTGTGTAATTATCATTTTTTATCGGTTGAACATTTTAACTGATAGTTTTATCATTTTAACATTTAAATTTGTCTAAAATATAATTTTAAAATCCCTGTTAAAACACATATTCATGAAAATAGCAAATTAATATGTGTCACATCTAAAGGATTTAACTGATAAAAAATTGCAAATATAAGTGTCAAACTGACAAAAAGTAATAAGTACATGGATGATAAATGTATTATATCATTGGATTAGTATAAATTAGTGTATTTTAAGTAAGTTTAACTGTTAAAATGGTAAAATTGTAAATTAAAATGTCAAACTGATAAATTATAACAAATATAAGGACCGTAAATATATTATGTCTATATATATATATATATATATATTCGTTTACTAAGAAGCTAATTACTAACAAATTCAATGTGTAGATAAAAGGATATCATTACCTAAATAAATTAATTGAGTCACATATAAAATATATGCTAAAAATTATATCTAGCTTTTTTCCAGATAAACCTCTCATACTTTACATTTTTTTTTCTTTTACGTTATCAAATAGACACCACTAAAGTCTTTCAATACCCTTCAATTTAATGACATATGTCCCACTAGATAATGTATTTTTTTTTTTTTTGACCACTGAGACTCTCTTATGTCTATTTTTCAAAATTGGAGAAGAAACGGTGGGTGAAGGCCATCATGCGACGCACTGAGACGATGCTTTTGTAGGTAAAAAGGTGGGACAAATAAATTCAAAAAAATACACAAGGAAAGTTGGGTTATCCATCATGAATGTTCTTTAGTTCATGTCATTAATGATATATCACTTTTGTTTACGAGGATTTAAGTGCAGCATTGTCCAAATCACGCGCAGTCTAATGGAATGATATTTACTAGTTTACCAATTTTTTTTTATATAAATAAAAAGTTAAAAAAATTTAAATATAATGAACTGTATAACAAAAATAAATTATTGATTATTTTTTTAAAAATGATAAAAATAGAATTTAAATACTATACTTTAAAATATTTTTAAAATTAATTATCAGTTGACTGCTCTCTCACTCAATGCTAATTTACATTTGTTTGTAATATATATAATTTAATTTCTCAATAAATAATAATTCATTGTAAATGTGCCAGTAAGTTCTGTGTTAGTGGTTAAAAAATTTCTAAAGGGATACAGGGAATTCAATTTCTAAAGGAGTAATTTGTAATTATTATACACTCAACACCACTACGAGGTGACATAATCACATGTCATTTTGGATGTGGGACTGAAATTGGCTTCATTTTCTTGAAACTTACGATCACAAATTTTGGGAGCCTTTTCCTTTTTTTTTTTTTCGTTTTGTGTGTGACCGTGTCACTATTTTCCTTCGTTACAAATCTAATGTTACATAGTTTTTTATTAATAAAAAGGTATATATTCATGAAGTGAATAATAGAAAATAATCTTTTTATTTAAATAAAAATTAATTTTACAAACTAATATTAACTAAATTTAAATCATGCATTTCATTTTTTTTTTATGACCGCGAGACTTTTTCACAGATAATTTTGTGTGTGTATATATATATATATTTTTTTTTATTTTTTTTAAATGGAAGTTTTTCGAACAATTGATAAGCATTTAGCAATTGCCATTGGCAATGTTATGCCGACTTGGAAAAAAGGAGTGAACGTATTTAGCCCAAGGACCTACTACTATTTTGTATTATTATTCACTTTGCAGGTCATTTATTGTTTCATAGGCACTAAATAGAATGAAATAAATAGAAGATAGAGTTTACCAATTGTTTCAATTAACACTTAAAATTTGAGATAAAAATAAAAATATCATGTTAACATGACTTGTATGAATCTTAATGAGCTTTAACAATTGCAATCCTCAAATTTTTGAGAAGCCTACGAAAGATTGTCTTTTTTTTTTTAATGATCTTTTAGCACAAGAATACAAATTTTAAAAAATAGAAAGGAAAATGTTAAAGACATAATTTTTCTAAAAAAATATCCGTAAGTATTTTAGTGTAACGCCCACAATGAAAATCCGACGATGAAATAAGTACGAATTTTTAAATGCGAGAAAGTCCGAAGATTTTTCTGAGAATGGACTCGAAAGTCCAAAATCCCTATTTAGGCCCAAAATAATTAAACTCAAATACCTAAGACCTTATCTGAACCCAAAAACTCTTTTGGCCCAAAGGCCCAAGCCAGAGTTGGGTCGAAGAGGCGACCGCTTCAACGAAGAGGTGCCACCTCTTTGTCCCAGGCATTGATGAGGCGACGCCTCATCACTGACTGACCTACTTTATATTAAATGCTATTTATGATTGGTTTAAGTGAAGAAGGGCCCACATATCCCACAACTGGAGATTTGGATGTGAAACAAAGACTTTTTGGACCAAATTAAGCTTGGGAGAATGGAGAAGCAATGATGAAAAACACTTGGTGGAGGAAATAAATGAGAGTGCTTAGGGACCCTTTGAAAAAAAAAATTCTGGAGAGAGAAGAGAAGGGGAAGAAAAGAAGGAAAAATGTTTTGAAGAAAGGAGAAAAAAAGAAAGAAGAAAAGAGAGAGAAGAAGAGGAAGAAGGAGTGAAAACCAACCTTAAGAGACCATTCCTTTGAGGAAGAAGAGGTGACCTTGCATTCAATACACTTCAAAGTCATCAAATAAAGCTCTTGGGGCTTAGTTGGCAGCTTCAAGCTAGCTTCAATTAGTGAGAACCCCTTTTTAAGCTCTCAAATATTCATTTCTTATAAAATTTTATTTCTTATTTGATTCTTGCTTTATTTTTTATTTGAAGTTCATTGGAAGGCATGATAACTTGAAATATTGAGTGTTAATCGTAGATTTACGTTTATTTGCATCAAAATTTATCTATTTGACTTCATTTTAGGATTACTTATGTTTTAAGTAACATGTAATATTGTTGTACTCTGTTGAATAGACGACGTCTCTTTCTTCGTGATATGGCGAATTGGAATCGCCTCCTGGCCAAAAGGCAACGCCTCTTTTAAGAGATTGTGGGGGTGATCCCCAATCCTGGGGACCCTGTCCCCCTTAATTAGTTCTTGAGAGGTCATTTTCAGCCTCTCTTTTGATTATTTTGTTTTTTATTAGTGTTTATTTTCAATTTACTTTTGGTTTATGTTTGGTTTATTTTCTGTATATTTTCTTATTTTGTACAATCAAAATGTTGTAATCCTTAATCCCCTCTCCCCATTTATTTGGAATGAATGGTTGTAAGTTATTATTATGTGCAATGAATGTTCAAGTTATAAGCATGAAGAGGATTGATGTGCAAAGTTGGTAATTGTAAAATTGAAAATGAATGTGATTCACATTTTAATTAGGAAATGATTTAATAATCCAAGATAATAAAATACGAAACACACATGGAGGCCAACCGAAAAGTTGGGTGGGCATTCCAAAAGCCCATACCTAATTTTCAAACCCTGTCTCTAAAGACGGTTGCTAGGTACCTCTGTGCAATCTAGTTGTTGTAAAGTGTGTCATTGTTTTAATCCGGGTGGCGACTCCGTCTCCAATATGGGCCACAAGCCCATCTTTTATTTTCTAGCAGGCCTTGAGCTTGCACAGTGCCATGTTCACCAAACACTTGGGTGCGCGAATAGCTCCATCGCCTATAGTGGCGACTCCACTGGGGATAAAGAAATTGATTTTAAGTGTTTTATAATTTATCATCTTTGATTATTTCTTTATTTCCTTTGCATATTTTTGCATTCACTACACATTTCCACACAAAGAGCACTCTAATCCTAAATAAACCGATAATAGTCTTTACTTTGCTGCCTGCGTTTCATTACCTGGTGGTGAAGTATTTGATTATTATTACTCATAGCACGTATTATCCACGTCACATGGACCCTTGAGTGGGGAGACGTAATAGAAGTATATAGTTGTGGGAGTCAAAGTTTATTACCCTCGACTCAGCTCATGTAATGGCTTAGTAACCTCCATTAAGATTTTTCCCAAATGCATGTGTTTTATACTATATAATGATCATTTGAATAAAGCCCAAGCCCAACATCATTGGGCTCTCACTTAATTGGGCCATTCAAGCCACTAAGATACACTATATTGGACTTTGGCTTTATTTAAGTGAATTGTTACTTGTTTGTTCCATTTCGAGAGTTTTCATGTTCGTCAGTTTTTGTTGTCCCCTGTTGATAAACAAAACTAGACTAAAAATTCTAGGAAAAGAAATTCACCATTGAACACGTGTGTGGGAGAAATAAGGGTGGAGATTTCACTCGAGACCATTATTCATTTGTTATTTGTTACTTGTAAATAGAATTTATTTCTTTTATTCGTTGTAAGTTGCATGTCCTGCATACACGCCATGCATGTTTCTAACCAATAATATTTACATATATAGATTCACGTCAGTCTTCCAGTTGGAAAAGATCTGATACCGGTCGTTTAGTTAGAATGTCGAAAGAGGCAGCATCCGCAAGTTTTGATCCTAAACAGCTAAAAGCAAAAATTGTTGAACAGACCAGAACTATAATACGAGAGATGATGGCAGAAATAAGAAGAGAGAATAGACAAGAACCGCCACCACTTCAACTTCGCCCATTTGATCTTGATCCTGAAAATTCGAGGAGGCAAGAAATAGAGGATGACCAAGAGACTCTATTGGCAGAACCAGTAATCCAACCGAGGACAGACACCCCAAAAAAATGTAGAGAAGCCAGATTGGGCTAAAGCCCTTGCTAAAACCATGGCTCAAATGCAGATGTAAATGAAAGAAAAAGGGATAGATGCTCCCTCGATTATATTGATCTAGATTTGCACAAGGGTGATGATCCTCTGCCATGAAAATTCAAATTCCCTGACATGAAGAAGTACGTAGGGACTGACAATCCTCACTTACATTTGAAGCAATATGTGACCTACATGAGTGCAATAAAGTTGACAAATGATTAAATCGTCAAGAAATTCCCTTTATCTCTGGAAGGTGCTCCAATTCGTTGGTATTACACCTTGGAGTCATTTGCGCAGAGTGACTGGAAAGAACTTTGTGCTGCATTCGTTAAGCAGTATGGTCTGAACGCTCCAATTGAGGTCTCTCTAAGAGATCTATAGAATATAAAGTAGAAGTTTAACGAGTCCTTTGCTGAGTACTTAACAAGATGGAGAGCGAAGCTATCTCAGATGAAGTACATGCCAATAGAATCATATCAGTTGACAATAGTGATAGAGGGTTGTGTTTCGCTGCTTTCTAGGAAGTTGAGAGATCTAGGGATTAAAAATTTTAAAGAACTACACAAGTTTGGGGTACAGAAAGAGTCGAATTTAGCGCAAGATAAGAATTTTTTCAGTAGCACGGTTAGACCGAGCAACAATGTACAAATCAATGCTATCGGACAGCCCTATAAATTTTCTAACCTTGGAAGACCCCTCTTTAAAGTCCTTGAAAAACTGATTGAAAACAACATGATACGACCCTTACCTCAAAGACCACCCTTTCCCAATGATGACCCGAAATTCTATTGCAAATACCACCAAACCATTGGGCATGACACCAATGGCTGCATTCGATTGAAACACGAGATCCAGGATCTTATTAATTCAAGCAAGATTATTGATCCCAAAACTAGAA
This sequence comes from Mallotus repandus, assembly GCA_949671775.1. NCBI lineage: Eukaryota > Viridiplantae > Streptophyta > Magnoliopsida > Malpighiales > Euphorbiaceae > Mallotus > Mallotus repandus. Next base: position 813 of record CATIWM010082912.1, on the reverse strand, counting down.
AGCCAAATACCAAAGACAATCCTTTGCCTAATTACTGAAATATGCCACCACCCAATCTTCGTATTCTTATGATCAATACTAGCTTAACAGAGGAACAAGTGTATGATTCTTTTGTCAATGCCATTCCCACCCCACCAAAACCTGAAACTACAAGCCAGAAATTAAACCAATGGCTTACCAAACTCAATGCAAATTTTTTTGACATTTGGAGTTCTGATGATGAGGAAGAAGGGAAGTTTGATCTATGGAAAGATGACAAGGGGAAGAAAGTTCAGCCACCTGGGAAGGTAAAGGAGAAAGAAAAAGAAAAAAGAATTAAAAGAATCAGAGAAAGTGGAAGAAGAATCTGAAAAGTCAGAGAAGAAAGATGAGAAAGCTGATAAAGCCAAAAGAGGTGAAACAACTCTTGCTAGTGTTTAGGAGTTACTCATGAACTCCAAAGCCCATAGGGAAGCACTAGTTTTGACTTTAGACAATAAAAAGGTTCCATCAAACCATACTCCAAAACAGATGGTCTGTTTATTGACAAAAAGTCCTCTTGGAGCAATAATGTTTACGGATGAAGATTTACCATTAGAGGGGAGGGACTACCACAAGGCCTTGTTCATCAAGGTGGAAGTCAAAGAAAAGTTAACTTGTTGTATGCTGGTGGATAATGGATCCGCTATCAATATGTGTCCCTTAAAGATTCTATCAAAGCTGGGATTAACTGAAGCTGATCTCAAGCCATCTGAGGTGGTCATTAAGGCCTATGATGATACAAAAAAGCCTGTAGTGGAAACCTTTAGAGCTCTCATCAAGATAGGACCTATT
>CATIWM010082911.1:0-11915 GCA_949671775.1 Mallotus repandus | reverse complement strand
ATTGGTGAGTAGAAGTTCAAGCCCTTTAAATATTTTTATAACAGCAATAAAAGGATATTTTTATGTTGTTTTATGAACTTGAATTGATGTACTAAAATGTTTCAATTCATTTTGGTTGCTACTTCAATTACTTGAAGTATTGAAGCTTTGAAACAAAAATAATTTCAAGTGTGGAAGTTAAATGTATTATTAATACATGCTTTGTTTTGTAACCTGATTTGAAGTTATTTTATTTACTTGGTGATTTAAATAAATTTATTCTTTACATGGTTTCTCTCATATTTGAATTATGATGAAGATTGTTTGATTTTGAATGGTTATTGAACCATAAATATGATAATATTGTTTTGATTTATTATTTGGAGGAAATGATATTTGATTTATGTATTACCACCCTATATGAGATGTGTGGATGTGCTGAGGTGATATATGCAAATTTGAGATTTTTAATGGTTGTTATTGCGCAATAAACAACATGGCACTTGATTGCAGGACGGTGAAGGTAGAAGGGTCGTTCCGTGCTAATGAAGTCGAAGGGTTAGCCTTCAAGTGTGTCTAGAGAGTGATGCTTTTGATGGCCTGTATGTTATGGCCAAACTATGATGCTTATTGTAGGGATGGTTAATAATTGTGAAAGATTATTTTGATGATTGAAAAACTTGTGTTTTATTTAGCTGAGTTTTGTATAAGTTTGAAGGCAATAATAGCCTTGATATTTCAAGTGGATTATAATATGATTTTCAAATACTCGATTATTAGCATTTGAGAAGTTAAATGTGTTTGGTTTAACCAAATTATTTTCTGCTTGATATATCTATTCACTGAGTATTTCTGTACTCATTTTACTCTGTTTTAAAAATATTTTCAGATAGTAGGGCTTGATAGTTGGTGAATAGAGTTGAGCGAGTGTAGATAGAAGTTCAGAATAAGGTTGGCCAACATCTTTGTCAATGAAGCCTTGTATTTTATTTTATTATTTTTTTTGTCTTGTTTTTATAAGTAATGTAAAAGAGTATTTTAAGTTAAATAATGGTGGCTAAGTTATATGTAATATAACAGTTTAGAAAATATGTTTGATATTACCTTAATGATATTTTCATTACTGTATTTTTAGTTACAAAGAGTAATATCATTTTAACTTTCTTTAAAATCATGATCAAATTTCCTATATTATCCGATTATTGTAATATATATTTTACTATTTATAAATATGTATAATACTATTCATAAATACATATAGTACTATTCATAAATAGTATTTTGCTATTCATATATACATAATTTTTTTAAAAAAAAATTCTTAATCTTCAATTGTAGCATATGAACAAGACTAAACTTTTAAAAGATATTAATTTAATTTTTTTTCCAAATATAATGATATTTATAATATATTTAAACTAAATTAAATAGTTTGTTAATGGTTGGTGTTTAAACATCCATCTCGGGCTATGTGAGACGAGGAGTGACATTCCACGTGAAGTTTTGTCATTTACACTGCAAAGTTTGACAGGAACCCACATGGCCTCTGATTCATTACTGAAAATAATTTTATCACATCTTCATCCTCTTATTTGTCCACTTTAGCATTCTGGTGTTGATTTCATCGAAAATTGACGAATGGGAGATCACCGTTACTGAAATTAAAAATTAGAAAATTTTGTGAACCCAATTGATTCTTTGGGATAATGATGAGAAAGGAGTAATAAGTTAGGGACTGCGAGTATAAATAACCCAATATATCTACAAATCTTCTGAAGCACTTAGGTCCGGGTGAAACAAGAATTATAGCTTTATATACTTGACATTTTTTATCAGTTTCAAATTTTAACTTACAAAATAATCATTTAAACACTTAAAGTTGTTAAAAATAAGAGGCTTATAATTATAGATACTTTTCATACTATTTGAAAAGTCTAAATATTTTTTTCAGTTAAAATAAAACAATTTAAACACCAAAATTAGATGAAAAATATTATTAAAGTAGTTAATTTGTAATTTAGGGGGCGTTTGGTTTAACTGATTGAGGTATCTGATAGAAGTTTTTCCTCAATCAACTATAATTCAAGTGTTTGGTAAAACTTCAAAATTAGCAGCTGATAGCTGTTTTTATTCAAAATAAATGCAGATTTGATAAGCTCTATTTTGGAACTTTTTTTCATCAGCTAATAGTTGATTTGTATTTATTTTTCATTTAGACTATTTTACTCTTATTAAAAATAAATAATAACAAATAGTTTTATTTAAATTAAATAAATATAATTAATTTTTATAGTTCATAATAATTTACAAAACTAAAAAATATTAAAAAATATATATGATATTATATTTACAATTAAACTATACTATTAATGGTTATTTGATATATTAACAACCATAGCTAATAAAATTTTACGAAATAGCTTGTATTAATCATCAAATAGGCCCTTAAAAGGATAAAACTGATAAAATGTTGCAAATTATTCAAACAGCTGCATGTGTATTAAGTTTATAATAATTTAATGTAATATATTTTATATAATAAATAAACAGTAAAATTATATTGGCTCACTGATAATATTGATACAATATATTGGTAAATCAAAATATTTTCAAGATTATTGCAAGACTTCAAAAAGAAGTGTAAAGCAAAAAAAAAAAAAAAAACCGTACATTTAATATTGGAAATTGACAAAATTGTTGAGCCATGGACGTGCATGCATATAAATTAATAAATAGAGGCTTCTTGGGTGGGTTCACAAATCATTTTCTTTTTTATTCTTTCCATATTTTGAATAAAAACGCGCATTTCAATTTGCGGCACTACGGAACACAACCCATCCGTGTGCAAAAGATTTTTGAATTAATCCAAATTGAAAACGGAACTGATTTGTTTATTTGGTAGTATTTTTATCTTTATAAATCAAATTTAACTGAAATTTTAGTTTGATTTAATTATGTATTTAAAAAATTTAGTTAATCAAAATATTAAACAAAATTTAATTTTTTTATTTTTAGTATAATAATTTAATTAAAATATTAAAATAATTTATATTTGCAAAAGTTTAATTAGTCCGGTCAATTTAGTTTCTATTTTCAAAATTTCAGTTTTTTTATAATTTGATTCTGTTTGTTAAATAAAATATTCAGACAAAGAAGTTTTCGCAAATGTATTATATGTGATTGGAGTTTGGTCTGATGGTCATATTTTTTGAAAGTATGTCGAGAGGCGTAGGATCATTTTTCACTTTATGTGGTAAATATTTTCCTTTCTTTACTAATTTTACTAACAATATTCCACGTAATCTCGTTAAAAAATTATTACATAATTGGCTTATTATAAAATTGTTATCTGTGATTTAGTATTTAATATTTATTGTGGTAAATATGTACTCGGCATGATTCAAATGTATGGTTAAGTACAAGATATCTATCTTGCATATAAATATGATCTCTGGAACAAAAATAATAAAACTAGTATCCAACTATAGTTAATTATAGGAAATTTTTATATACATATGATATCATATCTATTTATTGAATTAGTGGAATTAGTGAAATCCATATATTATGCACATAATTATTTGATGCAAAACATTTAAAATAAAAAAAATAAAATTTTATTTTCTATACACAAAAAAAAAATTCCCGTTTTTCTTTTTTTGACCTTTTGACTATGTAGAGGATTGGTGGACCATGACTAGACAACACAAGTGGTCATTGTAACTTCTATTTTATAAATGATGGTCACCATATTAGAATTCAAAACTTTTAAATTTTTTATAAATAAAAAAATATTAATTAGTTTTTTTTAAAGTATAAAAAGATCGTATACTCGATATTATTAATATTGCTAATCTTAAAATTATATGAATGTAATTTTATAATTAAAATATTGTATAAAATAGTTGAATTTATTTCTTAAATATTACATATTAGGAATTTATCAATTTCAAACAAGACCGTCCATGTACGAAAACGTACTTAACTTTATAATTGAAAAAAAACGTTTCTTTAGCAGAAATATATATTTTTTGTTTTCTGATTTCACTTTGAAATTCATGTAATTTTCTGATCTTCTTGTTTTTTTTTTCCTCTTGTTTTAATTTGTACTTTTGGGGGTTAGGTTACTACCTGCCTCTACGGAAGAGGTGTACGTGGAAAAGCCAATTGATGTAAGGTATCTGGGTTGATTATGACCTGCATCCCCACTTTAGCTCTTGTACTGAAATAGCTTAGAAGAAGACCACTTGACATATACGTATGTGGATTCTTGAATGTTTGAATATTTGTAAATTTCTAAAATCTTGAAGACAAATCCCTTTGTTTTGTAAGAGATCAATTAAGAATTAAGTTCTATCATTACTTTTAGTTATTGGCTATATTTTGATTTGTATTCATAATTCTACATTGACTTTAATATTTATATTTTATTCGTTTTTTGTATCTTCTTATATTAATAATTTTTTAGAACTGTTTTTTGAAATCAAATTTTAAAATAAGCATGATTTATTATGATTTTACAAAAAATGTGAGAATAAATCAAAATAATAAAAATACAAATTTTTAATTTTCAAAAGTTGAATTCTCTAATAGCATTGACAAACAGACCCATAGTTATTGAAGATATTCCTTAGTAGCAAACAAGAGCAATTGTTCGTAAAAGAATTATAGTCATTTGGCCAAACATGCTTTCAAAGCAGCAAACAAGCAAGTGTGGATTCAAAATTGCCTAGAGATGCTACCGTCCTCTTCTTTTCTTAATAAATAAGAACACTTTCATAAGAAAATAAATAACAAAAAATACCAAATCACTTAATAATGAAAGAAAAATATTAAATCAATTACCAAAAAAATAGTTTTTTCATACTATTAAATTTGCTCTTTTCTTTTTTTTTTAAATTACTGATATTTAAAATTTATTAAATTTTAACTAAATCGGTTCGATTCAAAAAGAATTATAAGAAAGGCTCCCAACAACTAATTAATGCAACTGCATATATCATAACTTAAATCCAAAATGTTATTTAATGAGCAATTTCTGTCTAATTAATTCCAATAATTGTTGATATCTCTTCTTTCTTTTTTAACATAAATGTTCCTTCAACTTTCTTTAATATATAAGTAGTGCTTTTAAATACAATATTTTATGTCAACTTTTTATATCCTCGAATTTATTATTACATGATTAATAAATATTAGTTAACTAATAAATGAAAAATAAACATTGGAAAATTAATTTTAGTAAATTAAACAATAATAAATAATGTTTTAATAAAAATGTTAGATTAAATAATATTTATATAAATAATTACATTATCTTAAACGTGCTCATATATTGATATCTTTGAGCCTTTTCTATTGTTCCCATTTCCTTTTATCTTAAAATTATGACGCGACAAACTTCTAGTTTCATATGTTTGTCGGGCATAAGAGAAAAAAAACAAAACAAATGGAACTTCTTTGAAACTATCCCCTTGATGATATATCAAATCAAGGTCTGCTCCAATCTCAAAAGGGGAAAAAAAAATTCAAAGTCTTCTCTCTAATTGTAGCTCCGACATTTGAAGCCAACATGAAAAAAATTATCTCAAACAAAACTCTCAAATTTTTGAAAATAGAAAATTAATCTCCTCAAATGTACATAAATTTTAAATTAGATGAAAACGAATTAATTACAGTAAAATGCAATCATGTATTTTTTATAATACTTTTAGAGAAAATTAATCATTAAACCTACCACTCACTGTACACAATGTTGCAACTTGGCACTTAATATAATACTCAAACCAATCATGTGGAGCAAATAACAAATCAATCATGTTCTATAATTTTTTTTTTATAATCTGTTTTTATAGTCTTTGTGTGTGTCCTACCTTGTATAGCTCTTCTATAATCTTTTTCTTTCCCCTAAACAATCAATATACAAAACTAATTGAATTTTAACTAATTCGATTCGGTTTGGATAGAACCATAAATGTGGTAAAAATTTATCAACAACTAATTTGACGCAATTGCATACACTACAATTCAAACTCGAACTATTATTTAAACAAGAATAACTTTCTATTGGTTGATCTCAATGTTTGTCGATTATTATATGATTTTCTAACCGCTGTGTAAGAATGATACACATAATTAAAAATAATTGAACTTTTGATAAATTAATATGAGTATGTGATGATTGAGAAGGAAGTATTAAAAGATTTTAAATTCTACTAAAAAAATTACCTTTCTCTATTTTAATAACAACAATTCCACTCTAAAATCGACCATACAAACAGTTTTTATTTAATTTTCTTCGAACTAGCTATATATATATATATATATAGTTATTCATCATTCGTAATTTAACCTTTTTATTTTCCTATATCGTTAGTCGAAGCAAATGAACATGATTTTGTGCATTTCATTGATCGATCCCATGAGTACATCGATGGTGGTTAAAGATATCTCAGTAGTAAATCAACTCTTTTACACTCTTGTGAATTCTTGAAATATCAATTTCAATTCTGACACTTAAGCTTAAAACAACCATTCCACTCTAATTGACAATACAAACAATTTATTTTTAGTTTAATTCAGATTAAAGATACAATTATTTATACAATAAGCCACTCCAGTTGTTCATCATTCATGAAATCTGACCTTTTTATTTTCCTACATCTTAAAATGAAGTAAATGATCTCATGACCTTGTGCATTTCATCGATGGATCCCATGAATAAATCAATGGAGGTTGAAGATACCTCAGCAGTGAATCAATTCGTTTACTCTCTCGTGAATTCTTGAAACATCCATTCCAATTCTGACACTTATAGCCTGCAATAATTATGAAGATCTATGTGTTGTTAAAGGGCAAACCCTAGTTGCTGCAAAACAAACAACAATATAAAATTATGCAGTTGACTCCAAAACCCTAGTCTCTTTCATTTCATCTATGGAGACCCAATTAAGTATATATAGTACTGCATCCAAATGTTTGTTTGAAAACCCAAAATCAAAACAGCAAAGAAAGAGAGAGAGAGAGAGAGAGAGAGATCTTTATGATCAGGAATATGTATATACCTGTGCCCTAATTGTGTAGATCACACTGTCACTGGTAGTATGGCTTGAGTAACTCAAAACTTGAGCATATTCTTCTTGAAGAATTTGGATAATCTCATATGACATGAAGTTGGCCTTCAACCCAGTCACCAAATTCAACTCCACAGTAGAATCATCGATACTTCGTATGTCCATTGCTGAAACTCTTGATAAGGAGCTACTCTTGTCCTCCTTAGATTTCTGTCGTTTATATTTTTTCAACATCTTTACATGATTTCGCAGCTTCTTCACATAGCTGACAGCTTGATCCACCACTTCAAGTACTGACAGCTACATGTGTATATGTATGAATATAAAGATTCACTTGTGAACAATTAAATAAATTCGAAGTATAACTAATAATGCACTTTAATGGATACAAAAAGTTGGTATAATCAAATATCAATTAATCTGCAGTCAAACCTTGGAGAGATCAGGATGGTTTGGATGAACAATAGGAGCAAGTCTGTCAACGAGATATTTCATATGAATTCGACGGCCTCTTTCTTTGATGTTTCGTTGCCGTCTAAATAAGCTGTTGTTGCTACTATGAATCTGCTCCATTAATGTGCAGCAAACAAAACTCTTTTTTTCTTTTAGTTTGTTTGCTATTAGCAGGTATTGAATGAGTATGACTTCGTTAAAAGGAAGGAAAAGAAGAAGACGACTTGGTATGGGTAACCCATTAGAAAATTATTATCCTTAGTCTACTCTCCTTTACGTAATTCAAAGATTGGTCTAATAAAGCCAATAATAATGTTACATGTCATTATATCATTTAATTATCCCTATAATATTCTCTCTTATCTCTTTTTTTTTTTTTTTGCAAGCTACCTGTTATCTGGTATTCTATAGGACCTGATTAATTCAGATTCGATCCAGGTTGGATTCCGAAGGGCAGCAAAGGTCTACCTCAAGAGTGTTAAAATAGCTGCGTACCCAAAGTTCGAACCAAGACCTCTTTTATTTCAAATTCTATCATCCATTTAAAAAGAGACAACTCTCGCTCATTATACACTTCATTAATATATAGATGGAATGACCTCCCAATTAATAAAAAAATATTAATTATATTTACTATTTATTTTATTTACTAATTATGTCAAATAAAATATATAAATACAATAAAATATAAAAGAATAAAAGAAATTTCTAAAGTTGAAAAATTAATTGAGGTTAGAATCACAATAAAAAAAAATTTAACTGTGTGAGAATCATTTGTATCAAACTAACAACAGCAAGTCATCAGTTATATTGCAAAACATAATTAAAAAAAAATTCCTTTAAATGTTAATACAAGATCTTTAAAATCAAAATTATTCTTTCGCATTTTTATCTTCCAAAATTAAAATACAGTAGTTAGTAGAGTTTAAAGAAAAAAATATCTATGAAAATTTATTCTATTATGGTTACCTTATGTTTTACTATGTTTAATGTTATGTTTGACATGATAAAAAAAATGCTGATTATGACTAGTGTTACAATTACTTAACAATTAATTTTTCAACTTTAGAAGTTTCTTTTTTTTTTTCTTTTTTATTTTATTGTATTGTATTTAGTGTTCCATTTGATATAATAATAAACTGAGTCATAATACCTAATAATTTCTGTGTAAGCGATATTCATATAAAATAAACTATCATGCTCTTGTTAACAACAAAAAGTACACATTAAGAAAGGAATTATTATTTTTGTCTTTTGGTACATATTCATATAAAATAATTTCCTAGATTATTCGTCGAATCTAGGAAAGTATTGATTAAAAGCAATTTTTGTCTTTTGGTCATATTTTGCAAAAATGAGAATTTTTGCATTCCATTTATTCACATAATTACTTTTAATATAACTATAATGACATTTATTGATTATTAAAAATAATTTATAACTTGCTCTTTTTATTATTTATCTAAATAAATTACAAAGATTATTAAAAATATTTTTAAATAATCGTTTGAATCTTACTAAAATATTTATTTATATTATGTAAAAATGAAAAATATCATAAATATCAATATCAATTAAAAATTAAAATTAAAATTTTCTAACAATTTAAATTTCAACTAAAATATAAAAATTATGATTTTTTTTATTTAACTTCAATAAAATTTACTTTAACCAATTATAATAAAAATATACAAATTTTTTTTGACCATAGCTGGTGCACTATATTTGAGCAAATTAAAAAATTTTCTAGATGTCAACTATGAAATTCTTTAATTTTTTTTAAAACAGGATAAAACTCTCCATTGCTAAAGGAAAAAAATAATTGGTGCAAATGGTAAAAAATTTAAATTTCTTAAATAAAAATTTATGTTTGAATCTTTTATATATATATATATATAATAAATATTAAAAGAGATTTATTTTTCTTGTAAATCTACTTGATTTAAATTTTAAAATAATCGAAATTCTTATAATTATCATATGATGGTGGCATGAGATGAAAAAAAAGAAATAAAATTGTAATATACACGCTGGACCACAAACCACATGATACGAATTTATTTCCAGTTTTAATGTCAATTTTTGCGAATATTCTGTTTACACCACACCAAATATAATATGCGTCACTGAATTTATATTTAATAATTGAAAATTAATTGAAATTAATTTTATTTTGATTTTGAAAATAGATTATTAGTTATAAGATATAACATCTCATTTATTTACTTTAAATTCAACTATTGAAAATACAGTAAATACAGCTTTAAATTTTTTGAGAGGATTATATTGCTTTAAACTTGAAAAATGTAATTAATTAATATTAGACAACTATATTATTCTATATTAAAATCAAAAAAATTATATAAAAATGCATGTGTTTAAATAAAAAATTATTAATAAATGAACAAGTTAATTATCAATTTAAAAAATGACATTATATTTTAAAACGGACAAATATAATTGTGGGGTAAAAGAAGTAATTTTCTTATTAATACAAGACTTTGCTTAGAATGGACTAATTTAAATTGTTAAAAATGCATATTTTTTATTTATAAGAAATTATTAATAAATGAAAAAAGTAATTAGCAAAATGTGCAATTTTTTTTTTGAGAAAAAGTGTAAATATCTTTTTCGTATGTGTGAAATGGCTCAAATTTTATATGTCTTTTTCCTATGTGGGAAAATAGTTCAAATTTTACATGTCTTTTTCATATGTGGGAAATAGCTCCAATTTTACAAAGTGGTATTATTTGTATAATTTCAATCTATAAATTCAAAGTTAGTAATTGTTTTTAAGCTGAAAATTAATGATATAATAAATCATATTCAACATAAATATGAATGAAAGCAAATGAGATCAAAGCAGTACCATTGTACAAATAACTCTACACATGAATTTTATTCAAATCTTGATTTATGACAGGAAGAATTCGGACTTCGATTTGTGTCTAATATTCTGTTCCTATTATATATAACGACCTCCTGTATCTAAAATCCAATCATTGATAACTTTATAATTTGTATTCCAGTAGTTTAATTTTAACAAAAAAAAATTCATTTTAAAAATTTTATTACAAACAGTTATCTAAATTTATTTTGTAAATTATTAAATTAATGAAATTCATCAGTATAAAATCACATAATTAAAAATTTTAGAATAATATTATCAAATGTAATATATGTTTGAATTTTTTATTAATATAATTAATAGGAAAGTCGTGAGCATTACTAGGTACAATAGAAGTGATTTCAATAGTAGAACCTAAATCTTATATCTCATAATTTCTTTTGAAAGAAGTGACAATTATTTTTTTTTTCAACTTTATCGGTGGGTTCTTAGCCTAATGGCTAAAACTTATTACTAACACCTTTTAAACTCAGATTCTAGTTCCAGCCCCTGCCCCTTTCCTCCCATTATTAGTGACCAAAAAAATGTTTTTTTTCATTTTCTTTTGTTAGGATGATATGGGCATTAAAAATACATCTCTAATAGTAAATAATAATAACATATTATTATTATGGAAGCAACTTATGAAACAATTTTTTTCCTGATTAGACATTAAAGGTACATCTCTAATAGTAAATAATAATAACATATTACATAACATGGATATGAAAATCTAATAATGTTGATAAGTTAGGGTACTCCAATTTCAGGTCTCTTTTATCCCTTCGCACTTCACTTTATTTACTTTCTCTGTTGACATATCACATTAACTTTGAAATAAAAGATGATAATTAATAAATCTTGGAAACAAAGTTGCACAACAAATCGAATTGTATATATATTTCAATCATTATGTTTTTCCTTTTTCAATACAAAAGGAGGCCATAAGTCTAAGAGCATATGAAACCTTGCATTATCAGGTCATGCAATTCAAGATAATTAAGGTCCCCACAGAGAATAATGGGAAAATTACAAGAGACCAAGTGGGCATGTTTACACATAAAAACACAAGTCAAGTTTCCAATTAAAATGCAAAATTATGCACATAAAAACACACTTGCAAAAGGCCACAAGTCAAGTTTCCAATTAACAAATGCAAATTATGCACATGCTGTGTAGACCTAAAGGGAGCATGAAACCAGACCTGCTAATTATTCTTCTAAATGCATAATACACATTAAACAAAAATAATTGAAAAAAAAAATTTAACTTTTAATTTTCATACATGTTAAAAAATAACAATTTAAAAACAATTTTTTCCATATATTCCCCGATTAATATAAATAAATTATTTTATTTTATTAAAAAATAAAAATTATAATCTTGCACAGTAAAATTTTTGTTATTTTTCAAATCATCAACATGACATGTGAACAATATGAATATAATAATTTATATTATATTTTTATTTTAAAATTATTATTATAAATAAAATTATTTATTTTTATTATTTTTTACTACTC
>CATIWM010082901.1:0-10756 GCA_949671775.1 Mallotus repandus | reverse complement strand
GTTTTTACTAATTTTGTAGTATTTATGCTTTTAATGGTAAAAATGGCTTTTTTATCAGAAAATCTCTATTTTTATAGTGGAAATGACATCTTTACCATTTTAATATTTTTAATTCTACATTTTATTATTTTTAATTATATTCATTGCATTTTTATTATTTTTATTACCCCTTTTGATAGACTTATTTTTTTTTTATCACAAAGTTCCCATATTTATGGTGAAAATAATATTTTTATCACATCTTTTATTATCCCATTTGCATTATTATTTTTATTGCATATTTGTTGCGCTTATCATTTTTATTGCTTTCATTGATAAATTTATTATTTTCATCATAAAGTTAACATTTTTATGGTGAGAATAGTATCTTTGGCACTTTTATTATATTTATTCCCATTCTTTAATGTCGATGAAAGGAACACGAACTTGGATCCCTTCTGTTGACTATAATTTGTACACTCACGGGCGGGCATGAGCTATAGACACCATTTGAGACCTGACAATTGGGCCTTTCATTGGCATCATGTTGTTACCTTGAGTACATTTGGGTATTGCTCCCTAGTTTACCTTTTGAGTCTGATCATTATGAATGGAAACAACCTAGTCCAAGAGCAGAACCATAGTCCCCCGATGGCTATGATTCAAAAACCCACCAAGGACAAAATTCTCTATCGTGTAGAGTAATAAGGTTGGAAGGAGAGATTGCATGTGTTTGGTTTATTTATTTTGTAGGTTTTAAACTAACCTTGTTTGTTCGTTTTGTCTTCTTTTCTTTCCTCATGCATACATACACACATGTAGGACATCTCATCATGTAATAACTCACAATCTTTTTGTAGCCATTTTGCATCACCATATTAGCAAAGATATAACGGTCACGTCATGCATACACGCTAACCCTTTTCTTTTGTAGAATTCATCACATCATGTATGCATGTATCATTTCTTTTCAGCTTAACACAAATACTTATGCAGAAACATAGCTTCTCGAAAGTCCTGTAGGTTTAAAGCTGCTAAACATGCCAGCACTAGTTCTGTTATTCCTATGATTGATCCAACCCAAAAGATAATGGCTCAAAACACAGAAGAACAATGAAGAGATGCTCTTAAGAAACTGATGAGTGATGGGACCTTGTCTGACTTCATAAAGAAAGAAATAAAAACTACAATGGAATAGATGATCCACGAGAAAGGAGACCGGGGAGAAGCTTCCGGGTCAATTAATGCAAAGATTGATAAAGGCAAGAGTAAGGTGCACATCTCAAGATTGTTCAATGAGGATGATAAGTATTATCAGGCTATAAGAGGAACACTTCCCCAGCCGCCTGCCAAACCAGTCAATCTGACTAAGTCTGAGCCATCAGAGGAGGTCAAGATACTGGCTAACAGGATGGCTCAACTCGAGTTCTCACTTAAAGAGAAGAGTGCCATAAGAAGCCGTGACTATATTGACCTTTCATTGTTCAAGAATGAACCTCTGCCTGAGCATTTCTTTACACAATATGCACTCTAAACTATGTCATTAATGGCATAGTAATGATGTTGTGTGAGAGATATTTTATTGGTGTATATCTTGCTTAACCTAATTTCTCTACATATATACATATCTCCTTAGAAGACTTTTAAGGGAGAAGACATTCCATTACGAGTTAGTGGAGGTTATAGAGATTGGAAAAAGCAATATACCAAAAGGAGACACAACATATACCAAGTATATACTCTAAGTTCTTACAAGAGGATTGCGTTAAAGCAAGTTTTCAAAGGGTCTTTTGAGAGGGACTTGCATCTTCACTTAATTAAAAGTAAGAAGGTGATTGGAAGGCTTTGGTATTTCAAGCTAGAGGCCAAACATTTGGGTGGCTTAGCATTGATTCAAGAGTTAAACCAAGAGCAATCCAACATAGTAGAATACTTATGGTCTACATCAAACTTAGGAGATTGTAAGTATTTCACAACTTAGATTTCCGCAGTTGTTGTGTTTATACATGTTGATGTATTGTTAGCTATATGTTTAAATGCAAAATAGATTCATGGGAGTGGAATTCTTCATGTGATGAAGGATTATGAGAAAGTAAATTTTTAAAATTTACTCTACTTAGGTTTTTGCTTACCACACTATTCTTAAAGCCTAAGTGGCATAACCAATTTCCTTTCTATATGATCCAACCATGGATAAGGGAAAGAAGACTACCTTCATTCCCAAAGGCCTCTCCAAGTACCAAGGTCAGCCTGAGGAATGGGAATGCAATAAGATCAAGAAATCGGGTTTCGAAATCTTTACTGATGTGAGCATCAATATGGGGAAAGGATAGAATCAAATTGAAAAAGAAGGAATCATCTCTGTTGCTGAGATTGAACAAGTCCTGCAGAGTATGAGGTTGGAAAATAAAGCTCCTAGCTATGCCAACATTGCAAGTCACATTGAGTCCAACATAGAGGATATCCTGTTTGATGATACACCTACTCCTGATGATATTTGTATTGCTACTCTATTTGAGTCTTTTGATGTATTGAACTCTAAGTATGATGCAACAAAATCTAATTTTGCTTACTTGTGTGATGTGTCTTATGATAATAATGAGCATTTCATTAAACCTTACATGAGCATATTTGACATTCATTCTATAAACATTGAACCATTTAACATGGGCATGTATGAAAGTCCTCACATATTGCATATTTCAAAAATGTTACCTTTGAGTAAATGAGAGAATTAGAAAAAATATTAACAAAATACTTAAAAGTATTCGGTTGGATGTATGACGACATGCCTAACATCGATAGGGACATCGCTCAACATCATATTCCAACTAAATAGGGATGCAAGCCTGTGAAATAGAAACTGCGAAGGTTGAGACCAGAATGGGCACAATTGGTAAAAGAGGATATAGAGAAGCAGATCAAGGCTAAGTTTCTAGAAGTGGTAGATTATCCAGAATGGTTGGCTAATATTGTTCTAGTACCTAAAAAGGATGGGAAAGTAAGGATTTGTGTAGACTACAAAGATATTAACAAAGCATGCTCAAAAAATGATTTTTCTCTACCCCAAATAGATGTTCTAACTGACAATATCACCACGTGATTTATGTACTCCTTTATGGATGGGTTTTCAGGATATAACCAGATTATCATGGAAATCATTGACAAAGCTAAGATCGTTCATCACTGAATCAGGAATGTATTGTTACAAAGTAATGCCTTTTGGTTTAAAGAATGTAGGTATAACCTATTAGAGGATGGCTACAACAATGTTCCATGACATGATACATAAGAAGGTAGAAGTTTATATTGATGACATGATGGTAAAGTTAAAGACTATGGAAGAACATCTAGTTGCATTAGAGAAGTTCATGCAATGAGTAGACAAGTACAATCTGAGGATGAACTCCAAAAAGTGTGTATTTAGTTTAACTTCAAGGAAGATGCTGGGACATATAGTTAGTCAGAGAGGAATTGAAGTTAATCCAGACAAGGTAAAAGCAATCCATAAAATGCCGACATCGAAGACTAAAAAGGAAATCTAAGTATTGTTAGGAAAATTGCAGTTCTTCAGCAGATTCATAGCTAGAATGACCAAAGTATGTGAACCGATTTCAAGGTGCTAAAGAAAGATTAGCCTATGGTTTGGAATGAATAATATCAGATTGCTTTTGACAGAATCAAGGACTATCTCATAAATCCACTAATTCTGAGACCCTTAGAAATGGCAAAGCCCTTAATCTTGTACTTGGCAATTAAAGAGAGTGCAATAGGAGCGATGCTAGCTCAAGAAAGAGAAGCACAAACGGAACACGTAGATTACTACTTAAGCAAGAAGATGTTGCCTTATAAGAAAAAGTACAGTTAGGTTGAGTAGATTTATTTGGCAATGGTTTGGGCCATGAGAAAGTTGAGGCACTACTTTTAGTCTTACAAAATTTGAGCAGTTTTGAAGTTAGATCCAATGAAACACCTATTTAAAGCACCTTCGCTGGTTGGGAAACTAGCCAAGTGGCTGGTGTTACTAATAGAATTTGATGTTGAGTATCTGACTAAGAAGATAGTTAAAGGAAGAGCAGTGGTTGAGTTTCTAGCACTAAACCCTACTTCGGATGATCAAGAGATAGAATTTAAATTCCCAAATGATCTTACCGCAGTAATTGAAGTCTAAGAATGGCACATGTACTTTGATGGAGCAGTAAACCAATTTGGAGCAAGAATATGAGTAATTCTATTGACCCTAGAGAATGAAGTAATTCCCATAACAAAGAAGCTGGCATTTTGAGTTATGAACAATGAAGTGGAATATAAAGCATATGTGATAGGAATGGAAGCACTATTGGCTCTGAAAGTCACAAAAGTGGAAATATTATGTAACTCAATGTTGGTAATCAATTAGGCTACTGATGAGTGGGATTTGAAAGACCTACATTTGAAGCCGTATCTAGAGCATTTGCAACAGTTGGGACAGTCATTTCAAAAATGCAGATTTATCCACTTACCAAGAAATCACAATCAGATGGCATATGCCTTAACATTATTAGCATTAGTTTGGGGTGGACCAACAACCATGCCTATGAAGCCTTTGGTGTTACTGAAGTTAAATCAGTCGTGTTATGAGGACGTAAGGGTAATGGGAGCGAGAGTTGATCAAAAGCCTTAGTTTTATGACATTCAGCTGTATTTGGACAAGCGTTAATACCCATCAGATGCAAGTGAGAAAGACAAGATAGTCATAAAAAAGCTATCAATAAAATTCACCTTCCATCAAAGTCTCCTAAATAAGAGAACTTCAGACGGGATGCAATTGCACTGTTTGGACGAGAACAAAGCAAGTAAGGTAATGATAGAATTTTATAAAGGAGTTTGTGGTCCATATATGAATGGTAAAATGCTAGCCAAGAAGATAATGAGACAAGGGTTCTTCTGGATGACAATGGTTGAGGATTGTTTAAATTCATCAAGAGATGTTACAAGTGTCAGCCATTTACCTCACTCAGAATTACACACCATCTCCTATGTTTGGCCATTTTCAGTTTGAGGACTCGACATCATAGGAGAGATTCATCCTATAGCCACTAACGACGTATATACATCTTGTTGTGATTGATTACTTTATGAAGTGGGTAGAAGCCAAATTTTATGGCAAACTGGGGACAAAGCAGGTAGCTAAGTTCTTAGAGAAGAATCTATTCTGTAGGTATAGAATTCCTTACCATCTGATCTCAAATAATAGGGTATAGTTTCAAGGAGAAGTACAAGCAGTGCTTGAAAGGTATAAGATAAAGCACTACATGTCATCACCGTATAGGCTGTAAGCTAACAGAGTAGTGGAAGTAGCAAATAAGAGCATCAAAAAGATCCTCTCAAAGATAATTAAAACTCACTGTGATTAGGCCAACAAGTTACCATTTGCTCTTTAGGGATACCATACTACAGTAAGAACATCCACAAGGACAACTCCTTTCTCATTAGTATATGAAACAAAAGTTGTGCTTCCAATCGAAGTGGAAATGAAATCCTTTAAAGTCATAGTCAAAGCAAACTTACCTGAGGTGAAGTGGGTAGAACAGAGGTTAGCACAGTTGGATCTGATAGATTGTGAAAGGTTGAAAGCACTTTATGATACTCAGTTGTATTAGAGAAGAATCATGAGGGCTTTTGACAAGAGAGTGAAACAATATGACATCAAGGTTGGAGACTAGGTATTGAGGCAAGATAAAAAGAATCTATTAGATCTAAGAGGGAAATTCTGACCTAATTAGGAAGGGCCTTATTTAGTTAAAACTATTATTTCAAAAAGTGCAATTGATCTAACAGATGTCAACTAGAATGAGCTCTTTGTATGGATAAATGTCGATCGTCTCAAGCGATACTATTCATGAAAAAAAAACAACAAACATAAAAAATGAGAGGCAAAATACTTAGTTAGAAAACCTGAGAGGGCTAATTAACAACAAGGACACTGTCATTTTAAAATATTCTATATGCAACCATGCTTATGATAAATGTTATTCAATATAAATGGAAACTATCATCAAGAATGGCACATGTTAAGAAGTAAATGCCTAAATTAATATCTATCACATATAAAGGCAAAATTTGCATCTTAGAGTTCATATCTTTCTTTAATTTAATTGCATTAATTTATGTTTCATTGCATTTGTTATGGTGGTATGGCAAGTAAATAGAATAGACAAAGAAGAGCACAACAAAGATTAGAAAACATCAAAAGCCTCATAAAAGTTTGTCAGTCAACTACATTTAAAAAGAGTCCAAAATTTTCTATCAGTACAGTCAGAGAACAAAATGGGAGGGGAAATCAAGACTTAGCCCCATCCTCGTCTACATTTGGAGATCCTTTCCTGCTGAGTCCAGCATCACGCACCCTCAGCTCCTCTAGCTTGGCTCACAACCTCTGAACCTTGTAGGCACCCTCCTATTGGTGAATCGACTCCTGATGATGAATGGCCTCATTTCGTTTACGCATCAACCTCACATGCTCAAGCTGCATCATCATAACATACATGCATTAACACATATGTATTCATAATATATATATATATATATATATATATATCATTGCATAATGGGAACAAGGAAACAAGCCAAAGTGTAAAAGACTTACATGAGCCTCTATGGAGTAATGGACGTAGTGACTCATCAAGCCTGAAGCGTATACTAGTACCAGTACGTGGTTGTCTCCCAAGGAACTTGCAAATAAAGCGGTTAGCAAGTGGCAGATTTGAAATATCAAAGCAATAAAGGCAGACAGAAACTCACATGGGTAGCATCCTCGGGGAAGAAGTCCACAGGCTTTGTAGTCGCCGAAACTACCTGAACTGTCACCCCACCATGAAAGTTGTATGCTTGAACCACAGAGAGTAATGGCAGTGTAGCTACCTTAAAGATCATCTGAGTAGTCCCAGTGAGGGCGTTAGTAGCAACTCTTATACTGCCTGAAGTCTCAATGGCACTCCTAACTCAAGACCTCTTCGAGCGAGACTGTCAGACACAAGCAAAAGTAGTCAGAATGGGAAACAAGACATACCTGATGGGTAGCAAAAAAGCAAACACCTGCAACTGGAGAGGGCAGAGCAATAAAAAAATCCCTCACGGCACCATCGATCAGGCGAGGGATAAGACTCTCCAAATAAGAGACACCCTCTGGCTCTAAGTACAACCAGTGATCAGTCTCAACCAGTGCCTCCTCTAAAGTTGGGCCCACTATATCCTTCTCCCAGAATATATCAAAAGAAGGAGGATGAGGGACGTGATGAGTAGTAGGTCCTAAGAACCAGCCCGCTATGCGCTTGACGAGGTACCAGGCACGATCAATAGGGGTCACGAACAGTATCCACCTGCCAGTGATCTCGACAGCTCTAGCCACTACCGTCGTGAAATCCATGGGATAGCTCTCCCACCACCATCGAAGATGTATCTACAACTAGAAATAACAATCAAAAATAAAACACAAGACTTTAGAATAAGAAAAGAAAAAAGGAATTAATTGACCTGGTTAAATGTCAACTCAGTAAGAGTAACACGGGCTGCCTCCAAGGACTTCATAGAGCCCTTCCAACTCTAAGCAGTTCAGATGGGGAAGCGAGGGAATCCCTCATACATCCCAGGAATAATAGGAGGAGCCAGCACGTGGAACTCGAAGGCCCAAATCTACAAAAAGAGAACGTGTCAGGAACATTGTACTCAGGAAGGAAGAAAAAAGAACAGTAAAGTATTTGAAATAACTCACATTAACTATCAGTAGTACGCCGCAGATCTAAGAACTATCTCTGCATGCGTCGTCCAGGCCATGGAGGAGGATACCATAGGCAGCTGAACCCCAGTTATAACCCTGCAATATGTCAAGGTGCTGCATTAAAGGAAATAACCAAGAGCCACTAGTGTTGTTCACGTTAGGGAACACCATCGTGCTCATCAGATAGAAGATAAAGCACTGAGCATGTCTTTTGATGCCAATAGCACCACCTCTAGCAACATCATCACAGGCCTGCCAGAGCCGATCTTAAGAAATTAAACCATCTTGACCAATTTTGAATTCGAGGGGCAACCCAGTAAATTATGGCACAGTCTTACAAGGTCCTTTGGGATATAAAAAGGGATCCGCTGACTAGCAAAAGCAAACCCTAAATAATAGCAAACTCGAGGGTGTAATCGTTATCTCCCCAAACTGAAAGTATAAGGTATACTTGCAGTCCGACCACCTCTCAACCAGGGTAGTCATAGTCGCTTGCCGACTCTTCAGTGACTCTAGTCCCTCTAGCAGACCGTCCATAATGCCATCAAAATTGAGACCATACACTTGGTCTTGTACCTCTATTGAAAGCTTGTGGTAGAGCCTCTTAGCACCAGTGAAGCTACCGAGTAGAACTAAGTAAGTCACAGGGCTCTAAAAAGGGAAGTCAGCAAAATACAGATTCTGATTCAGAAATTTTTCTACTTAAATATGATATTCAGCACTAACTACTATTTATTTGTTATTTGTAGGTAAATAAAATCATGCAACCAAAGCAGAAAATGACATGGCAAACAAATTCTAGCATGCAGCCTAAGGAAAGCAAAATCCTAGCAAAATACATCTCCAAGCACACAAGAGAGCTAATCCGAGTAAGGGAAGTACCATAAACACTAAGTTCTAAAATTATCTAATTTATTACTAAGTTCGTAGTGCTAACTTCCTATATCCTATCATGCAGGAGAACACCAAAGGAAGAAAGCTAAAAAAACACTAAGTTCGAGGTAATAACCTATTATTGGTGAAGCACCCAGACGTACTCCCTCAAGTTTAAGACGAGACGAATCTCAAGCCCCCTTATCACTCCGTGCCACGTGCGATATCGACACTGGCCTCTGATGCATAGAGCCATCTGTAGCCTAACCCGCCTGGTCAACTCCCAAATCCTCTAAGGGAATATCAAGATTGGGGATGTCCATGAACCCACATTCGTCTCCTTGCATGGGTATTGAAGTGAAGAAAACCTAAGGTTTAGAGAATTCTAAAAATAGGAGAGAGAAAAAAATTGAAGATTGAAGAAAATGACAAAACCAAAGCCTTTTTTAGGCATTTGGTCTGTGGGTCTCGGATCCGCCCACGCCCGTGGATCCTGACCAATAAGTGTGGGTTGTTCAATCCATATGCGTGGGTCATGGTGCTATCTAGGACCCGCTGGAGCCCTCGAGACGTATATTTTCATGTACTAAAGCTTCCAGAAGGTCCTAATGGCACATCAGAGGTCTAAATATCGACCCAAGACACAATCATAAGTCGAAACCTCATAAAGAAAAGTCTGAAATGCCCCTGGAGACACCAAAGATTCAGGGAAGTCCCCTATATCCTTTTCTCCACTTTTTTTTCCATAAATTCATACATTCATGCATTCATACATACATTTGCATCCTGAACATTATTCTAGTGCTCTTGGAAGTGTACTCGCACCAAAGAGGGGGCACGTGACAAGGACGACCCAGTTAAACTCGACAGCGACTGTCTCACTTTGACGAAACTTTTAAAAGTTTCCCAACTTTAGCCAGTAGCTTCGAGCTGGGATTCTCACTTTTAACCTATCTAATGCTTGACGACCTCATGAAAGATAAAAAATCCACCAAAAGAAAAGTCGCTAGGAACCAAGACGTTCGGGTAGTTTACAGTTATCATGTTAGACCTTGGAAGAGGTTTGAATGTAAAAAAAAGAAAGAAAGAAAAAAGAAGAAAAAGAAAAGAAAAGGAAAGAAATGATAAGTAATAAATCATCATACTCAATCTACTCCAATGCTCGAATCTTAAGTAAGATTATTCAAGGAACAATCACTCCAATGTTTAAAATGAAGTAAAAGTAGTCCAAATTAAATCCTTTGATGGTATCCACGCTGAGTAATATGGAAAGGTGAGGCCATACTAAAAAGGACCAAAAGGTGGATGAATTCTGAAATCCTCTAATGCTAAAAAATGAGTAAAAGTATCTGAAAAGGATGAACTTTCCCTAGGTATTCACGTTGAGTAAAACAAGAAAGCCGAGAAATACTGAAGAAGGAAAATACTCCCATAAAATACAATAAAGTTGCCCATTTAAGAGTTAATGAGTGTGAAAAGCTTCATGTTTTGAGCACTCTAAGTCATAGAATTAGGATCAATTCAGTTGCATTTTTAGTTCATTTCAAGATTTTTATTTATCTTTAGTGTTTTTGTTTAGATTATCAGGTTTGTTTTAATTTCAAGTGCATTTAGCATAATTTTGTGTAATTTTGATCCTTAGGATGCATTGGAGGGATTTGAAGTTTTGACTAAGTCAAGTCCATGACTAGGAAGTCAAAGCAAGAGAAGTCCTTTAAAGAAAAATCAAGTTTTAAAGTGAAGTGATACTGTGTAGCCATGTGGGTCAAAGGGAAGACGCACAGCCATGCATTAAAAGCGCATGGTCGTGCTTAATGAAGAAAAGATGCACATTCGTGCAATAAATGTGCACAACCATGCACCTGTAATAGAATTTTAAAATTTGAGTAGAGCTGATTCTTGGGGATTGTTTTCGGGAGTGTTTGATCTATTTGTTTGATTCATTATGTAAATTTTGTATTTTTATATGATATGTGATACCAACGTTATCATTTTTGTCATAAAGCATGCATTTATTTTTACTTTTATTTTTATTTTTATTTTTGATTAGTTAAAGTTTTCATGTTCAAAAATTATGTTTTGTAAGTAGTTTTAATATTGCATTTTTTTTTAATTATATGGTATTTTCATCTATTTTTATCCATT
>CATIWM010082876.1:0-17841 GCA_949671775.1 Mallotus repandus | reverse complement strand
GATACTGGGGCAATTTTTGTTCTTGTACAAGAAAATTCATAATGGAAGAAAAATATTTGGGCAATTCTTGTTCTTGTCCATGACTGAAACACGCTTGTGAATGGAAGAAATTCAGAATTTTACTTCTTGCGAGACAGTGATCAATCATGAAGTTTCATATTATATCAGAGATTTCAAATGAAGAAATGATCACATTTTTTGATAAGAGAACAAATAAGGCAGGCATATTTTCTCAGACGACATGATACCAAACTGCAGATTAGACAAAAGATTTGGGAATAGATACACATAAGATCCTATATCAGGACTTACTTTCAAGTTCCTCATAATGACCCATCAACTTTACAGACAACAACAGGCAAAAACATTGTCCTTACCTACTACTAACCATCATGCCCATGGCTAAACAAAGGATCAAAAACTAATCTACCTTCTACCACTCCTTTGATTCGTTCTGTTCTTTTGTTTTTTTCTAAACAAAAAAAAATCATTTTTTTACCTTTCTTTACAGACAACAAAACAAAAAAAAACAAAGCCCCTGTTCAGTTTTTTTTTTCCTTTGTATTTCTTTCAATTTCGTAAACAGAAAAATTCCCGCTATTTCTTTTTTTCTAATATCTTGAGCTTTTTCATATTCTAATTCCGTCCTCTTCATGGGAATTTCTCTGCGTTGCCATTGATTTCTGGTACATGCAAAGAATCACTTGCAAATCGCGACAAGAGTGAAGAAGAATCTGAAAAAAGGAAACAAGTTTAACGTTAAAAAAAAAATGAATTCTTTACAGGATAACAAAAATAATCACATATACATTTAATGAAGACGTGTGCATACCTCTAGAACCAGAAGAGTTGAAAGATCTCTTGCAATGTAATATGGCGCTTTGGATACCATCATGCTGCAGAAGAAGAGAATCATCTCTCCGTGAGATGGTTGATGGCTGAGCTACGGTTGTGGCTGCCGACGCGGATTTGCTTTTTCCAAGATGCTTACATACAACTCGAATCCCCGCCGGAATAGTACCCTGTTTCTCCTTCTTCGGCGAACTTGAAGGTACAGTAGCCGGAGAAGATGATGGAGACACCGCTGATAACAACCCACCTGAAAATCTAGGCTTTTCGGTTTGCTTTTTAGAGACTTTGATGTACAGTGGCTTGATTAATTTCAAATATTTTTGAATCGCTTCTTTAGAGAATCGTTTTGATGACTCATCGGATAAAGATTCATCAGAGATCTGCTTCCGTAGACTGCTATCCCTAGTGAAGATTGGAACATTAGCAACTTCTCTGAGCTTGAATTTAACAGTGAAGAACTTGCTTTCTTGCTTTTTGTTGCTGCTCTTTGGAGCATCAAGAGACTCTGTTTCGTTAGCTGCCATTGACCTTGATTTCTTGAACATGAGGACACGAAATCTTGGAGCTGATTTAAGTAAAGATATTGGGGACTGAGGTTTAGAATTGGGTTCAATAGGAAGGATCTTTCTTTTAGAATGAAGGTGATGATCAGTTGGTGGTGGAAATTTGTGCTCGAAATTGTTGGGTACGTTGTGGGGAGTTTGTTTATTAGAGTCAAATACGTTGCTATCGGTGTTGTCTAAAGAGGAGGTGTTTCTGATGTGGCATTTATTGCTGTTGTTGTCAAGATCAGGCACAGTAAGCTCCAATTCAAAGAAAGAATCCTCTTCTTCCTCAAACTCACAATCATCATCTGTTGTTGTGTCGACCACACTAGTTGCAATCTCGGTGGTGTCACTATTGCCACCACTAGAGGGTCGTGGTTGGTGATCTTTGGTGTTGTGGGTGGTGGGTCTCCAAAACTTGAGGAAGTACAGAGCTTCCATGGTGTGGTGAAAAAGATATAGAGAGAGGGCAGAGAGAGAGAGAATAATAAATAAAGATGGCTTGGCTTATGTTAGGGTTTCTGTGAGGTGGGCTTTTATAGTGGGTGCAAGAGAAAGACGGAACGTGAGATAAAGACAGCTTTTGCACTTCGTTTTAGGCCTAAATTTGTTATAACATTGCAGCATTGAAAATGGCGTTTCAAATGAAATCAGAATGAGATACAGAGAAAGTAAGGTAAGGTAAGCTTTTTTCTGCTTTTGCAATGCGAGAGAAAAAATTACAAAAGAAAGAGACTTTGATTAGATTAATAGGCTAAAGAGAGAGCTGCTTTTGTACCCATAGGCGTTGTTGTGTGCGCTTCATCTGGGTGGTTTTTATTAAAAAAATGGAGATGTTTACTTGGCTTAATACCAGGGTTAAACAGTTCTGGAGTTCTGACCAACATTGGAGACTGATTCTTCAGAAAGAGAGAGGGACTATACTGTAGATAGTAGATTAGTGTGTGGTATACTCTATAAAGTTCATTGTTCAATTCAAAGCCCAACTGTCTACGCGTACAGAGTCATACAGTACACAGTACAGATTACCTATTACCATAATAGCAGAATTGCAGAATTTTTTTACGGGATTATTTTGCCCCACGCGCGCACTCAATCCACATTCCGCAAGCGCCATATTATTTGCATTATTTTTTTTAAATTCAATGAAATTTTTTTTTTTTTGGGAAATTAAATTCAATGAAATTATTTCATGATTAATGAAATGGTTGACTTAAATGTATATTTTGAAGCATTGGACTTCTGAATAATCTAATCAAAATTCTAATTTCAATAAGTTATGCCAAAGAAAAATGTTTGAATGAAATTATTAAATTAGTAATTATAGTTCACCCATAATAATTTTAAAAAATTATTAAATATAGATGTTAAATTTTTTTTACTATTTTTATAATTATTTCAAGTAGAATTAGAAGAGTTACACTATGCATGGCAAGGGAAAGGGAAGGGAAAATAAAGGGAAGGGAAAAGGAAAGAAAATTTAAGATTCAATTGTATTTTGATGATAAAAAGTAAATGAAAAGATAAAATAAAGAAAAATATTAGAATTGTGTTTAGATAAGTAAAAGGAGAAGAGAGTAATAATTGTAAAAAGAAAACTAAATCAATATATTACATTTATATAATACATCTTTTCACAAATTTATATTACATTTTTTATATTTTAAATTATACAACATTTAAAAAAGTACTAATCAATAAATTAATACTCTCTCTCCGTTCTTTTTCAATTGTCATATTTTAAAGTTCTTAGATTAAGAAAGTGTTATTTAGACATAAATATAAGTAAATAGAATTAAATTGTCCCTATATTGATAAACTCAAAATTTATTTCACATTAGAAGACTTATTCTCAATACACCAAAAGTACTTTGAAAATATTGAAAGACAAAACAAATGTAATAAATGTTACAAAGAATAAAATAGAAAAATAAAAGTTAATATTTTTTTGGATATATAAAAATGACAGATAAATAAAATTTTATTTTTTTCAAAATATGATAGTTAAAAAAGAACTGAAGGAGCATATAAACAACACATAAATAGATGCAACATATTAATTTTATTTAATAAAATATAAAATAATTACCTTAACTTGAAAAATTGGAACAAGCTAGCCACAATAAATAGGAAAAGCAAGATCAAGAAATTAAAAAAGAAACAAAACCTAAAAAATAAGAAATAAAAACCTAAAATTATTTTAAAATTATCAATAAAATAGTAGGGATAAAAATATCTACTTATATAAATTGATTTTCCCTCCTAGGAGAAATTTTTTTTTATACCCTTAGGGTGTAATAAATTTTCCCCTTCTATAAGGAAATTTTCAATTCCTTTCCTCTTCAAAATATTTATAATTGTCAAATAATATAAAATTTCATTTTCATTTAATTCTTTTCCCTTTCTCTTATTTTCCCCTTCCGTGCATAGTGTTAGAGTTTAATGCGCTCAGTACAAAAAAAAAAAAAATTAAAGACAAATACTAAACCCCTCTATGTAATGGTGGGTTAAAATATGTTGAAATGAGATGGCCTTGGAGAAAAGCTCTTTAAAGTGAATTTGAAAGTTTCCCAGAACGTTACCAAAAAAAAGGGTTTCACAGACGAGGGTAATGGAGTGACGGAATGAAAAGCAAACGAGGAGGGTGATGGGAAACTTCCAAAAAGAGAAGAGAAAGCAAAATAAAAGAGAAAAAGGCCAAAAAGAAAATACTCTAATAAACAACAGAAAATAGGAAACGTAAGGTAAGGTAAGGTAAGGTCATGTTGCACTATTAACATCTCAGAGGGTGGACTGGAGAGAGAGAGAGAGAGAGAGAGAGAGAGAGAGAGAAAAAGAAAACTTTAACTTTTTCACACACAGAGAGTGAGTGAGCTGAAGGGTCTCAAAAGATCTGCTGCTGAGTCTGAATTTGGGTTCTTTTACAAGGCAAAGTCATTGGTGCAGCAGCTGGGGCACGCATGTCATATTGCTTTTGGACCCCCACGCTTTAAAGAAGAGTCCAACCCCTCCTTTAACTCTGCAAAATTTTTATGCCCATTGCCCTACATACATGACCCAGCACTTTGCCAAAATAAAAGGTTTGACTTGTTAATATAGCCCTTCTTTTATAAATATTCTCTGCAAGATAAAAAGCAATAAAAACCAAGTGAAATGGCATATATTTCCCACAGCATTTTTATTAACTTATAAATGCATAGCCCTTTTTTTATATATAAAACGCATAGCTATTTGCTTTTATTTGAGTCCCTAGAACACATGCATCTCTGCCACAGGACACAAGCAATTCTGGGTGCTAATTTGATTTGAGTAATTATTGCAACAAGTGTATTTTTGCGTGATGCTTCCTTCAATTCCTGGGAACTTTTATGGTCTTCAAAGCATTCATAAAATAGTCATGTCTTGGTTCACAAGACAACATTTTACAGTGCTAAATAATTGACCTTTTGTTTTGGGTCATAAGGTTTTGAATTCAAATTCCACACGGTTATGTGTCATGCAAGGAAAATAAATTTTCAAGAAAATTTTAATCTTCATACGTTTTGTTTGTGGTATGCACGTCTCCTTCTTGAGCTGACTCTTGAATGGCATGCTACATGCTGACTATTGATGCATAACATTGAAATTTAAAGTACACTAATTGTCCGATTAACATATATATATATAAACATTAAACAACATCATTGTTTTGCATATGTACACTCTTAATTATATGTTAATTAGAGAGCTGCTTAAGGCATAAATATAGTAGTAATCTTGTCACATCGGTATCATATGTTATAATTTGTAAGATTCTGCACCCTAAATTAAAAACCCCCCAACTTTGGTATTTCTTTTGTGTTTGCTTGCTTTTTCTTTTTAGATTAAAGGAGAGAAGGTTGTTGTGTACTGTAGCCCACCTCCTTCATCTTTGTTGTCATTAATTTTTTGTATACATTTTTGCTCATCTTGTTTTCATCTCAGGTAGATGATAAGATGCTAGTTTGTACCCATATAAAAAAGAAAAAGAAAAAAGGAAAAAAAATCCTTTTTCTACTCAATAGATAGCATCACACACTGTGACTTTTTGTACTTTTGTATAAATATATAATATGGGGTTCTGGTTCTGGTTTTGTTGATGTCTCTGTCCATTTAAATAATTCATGACTGGATGGCTGGTGGTCAAATTATTCCTCAAAAGAATTTTGTGTGTGTGGGGTCTCTGTGTTTAGTAGTATTGATTAGACTGACCTAAGACAGGTTTAACTTGAATAATTCATCTCATGGTTTTAAGTCCATAACAAAATAGAAGAATATGAACAAAAATTTTACAACATTATTCTGATCTCATCTGATCTTATGAATTTAAAATGGCTTCATGTTCTATCACCTGTTCATTTGATGAAACCAATAAAAAGTAGAATTTTCTAAAGCTCTACTCCTTAATCAGATTTTCGTGTTTATTTTGTAATTGGCCGAATACCTTCTTTCACCCTCGAATTTTATCATTTTGGTCAATTTCACCTATTAACTTTAAAATTAACCAATAATACATATAAACTTTTATTTTAAACTCATTAAACACCTCAAAACAACATTTTTAACTCATTGAGCATATGACTTATCATGTTGTATAAGTGCGTGAATATCACACATCTTAGAAAAAATAAAGATAAAAAAGACTTGCTAACACACATATATAAATAATAAAATATATAGAGAATGCTTAGATAGTTATTTTGGAAGCAAATATAAATTACAATTGAATCCCTTATCTTTTTATTTCCATCATTCTATTAGACGACCACCACCACCATCTGCCATTCATGCACCATCCAATTTCTTAAAAATAGCAGTAAACTAAAATCTTGAAAACTAATGAAATTTTTTTCTTTGGCATTACATCAAATAGGTGGTGAGCATAATTTAAAATCACCATTATCTAGATTTGTCTGTCCTACTAGGACCATTGTCTAGATTTCTCTGTCTTGCTATGTTGCTCCCAGCATGGTTGTTATGCCCAACAATTAGCAAACATCTTTGCTATTATTTCTCACAAAAATTAGTATATATTATACTACTTGTCAAGCAATGACCTAGTACTATAGCGACACATTGAGTATGCAGAGACTTAGGCGGCGAACTTCTACATGAACTCAAAAAAATTTAATTGTAACTCTCAACACATTCCTTGTTACCTTTAATATTGGAAACGTAAAGCATAACCAAATTGGCTGGGGCAGAAGACAACATTAAAATCTAAAGAAGACCAATTGTCTAGTCGTTATCATCTTTGGGTGTTAAACTAAAGAATTCATTCATCAGACTTTTGATGTGTTTTGACGCATAAGGATAACAAGGAAGTCCAGCTCTAAAAAGCTCAGAGATATATGAAACCATATCATCAATTAGTTGGCAAGTATGTTGATGTTTTGTGCTTCTCATCCTTCAAATTAAATGAAGATTGGCATCATTTTGAATTGAACACTCAGCAAGGGATTGCTTCCACTAGAGTTGCTTCCCTTCATAAATTAGCCTTTAAAATGCCCTATAGGGGGGTGAATAAGGCTATCGAACAAAAATCAAAACTTAAAAATAAATAAACAAAAATGAAAGAATGTTGAGAAAAAAGAATGATGAACACAAGTATTTAAGGAGTTCGGATTCTCAACAATCCTATGTCTCCACCTAACTTATCCCCAAGTTAGGATTTTGAATCACAACAATCTATTCCCTTAGATTGATTTTTACAACTTGAGTTTTAGGCTCAACTCAAACCTTTCAACTTGAGTTTTCAAGGTTCACTCAAAAATCGATTCACAAGTGTTTTGAAGGCTTACACTAAAACCAAATTTTCAAGTGTTTTAATGGCTAAACACTTAAACCAATTCCTTAGAATAGAACCTCACTTCCTTTTTTTTAACCCAAAAAAATAGAAGAATAAGAATTTATATTCTAACACTCACCAAACTCTCACAAGAGTTTACTAAATACAAGAATGAATTAAAGAGAATTTTAAGCTTTAATTGAATGTTTGAGAATGTATAAATGAAAAACAAGTTTCTTAACCTCTAAATGATCTTCAGAGGTTGTATTTATAGTTGAGTAATTCAATTATAACTGTTGGAAACAATAATTTTGTTTCCAATAAATTCAAACTTCATTTGGATGAAATTTGGACTTTTAGCCTGCAAAAACACTGGTCTCGGTCGTGATCACCCTGATTCCGGTCGAGATATTCAAAAATATGTCCGTTATAGTCGTTATATTTGAAGACAGCATTGATCCCGATCGTGACTGACCTGATCCCGGTTGGGATCATACTTGTCCCGGTCGGGACATTAGCCCGGGATATGTTCTGGATGAATTCTTCAATTTGATGCAATTTTGGTCCCGGTCGGGACTTGCATGATCCCGATTGGGATCATGACTTTTTGACATTGAAGACGATCGAATCAACTTTAGCTTTCTTCATTAAAGTTGTAGGTATTTGTCTTAGTTTTCCATGGCACTTAAATCACTTCAATTGGACATCTGTAGCTCAAGATATTGTTGAAATACTAAGAGCTGCTCATATTGAAATGAAAACTACATATGCTTATTTTAACTGAAGATTTTCAGACCTAAATGAATTCAGATTTTGACAAGTAAGATCAATTTGGAAAGCTTGTGATGTCTACTTACAATGTTAATAACACAACTTTCTCATTGTAAAAGTCTAAGACTTCCAAAATCTTCCTAGAATCTCGAAGGTCGATTTAGCTCGAAAGCACGCTTTGTTTCATTTTGATTTCCATTATAGTCCTAGCTTATACACACTTAAACAAATATGTTAAATGCTCAAAATTAAGTTTGTTAAGATCAAAATTAAGATTGATTATTACTAAGGTCAACAAGCCTTTGTTCCATAATTGGAATTTCAGTGATTAACTTAATCCGCTCGTGAATGGATATCACTATATCGATTGATTCTTTCCTGTAGAAGATGAATCGATGGCGAGGGGGTCGTCTTGTCGTATTCTGACAGAGATTACGTCGTTCAAATTGAATTCCTAAAAATCAGGGAGTAATCGTCCAATTTCCATTTTGCTGAGACATGGTGATGATCGTCACGGGTGTCGTTGCCATTAAGGCGGTGGTGGAGGATAGATAAGCTGGGTGATCAACAGTTGGAGATTGAAGTTGAGACACTTGACAGTGGTGGGAAACCCATCGTTACGGTGAGGGAGAGAGCATGTAATCGAAGCAAAGGTAGAAAAAAATAATCATATATATATATATATAGACACACACACACCTCTAACAAAAAGTAGGTCGCTCGAGGATGAAGGTCCCTTTGCCGTTGCAAGACAAGCGGTGGTGACGGCGAAAATTAAGGATGCAGCATTAGGATGACGGATTTGGGTGATTTCAGTAAATTTTATTTATTTATTTTTTACCTTTTTGACCCGCTTTCTATTGGGTTAATTCGACTTTAAACGGTCTGCCATGGATGTCCACCTCGATATCTAGATGCCACGCCATCGCACATCCTTCACACATGTTGTTTTATATCGAACCATGGATGAAATAAGTTAAAAATAAAAATTTATATGTACTATTGGTTAATTTTAAAGTTGATGAATGAAATGAACTAAGAGGGTAAAGTTGAGGGGTGAAAAAAGATATTCGGCCTTTGTAATTTGTGGAGCCACATGAATTGCATTTCTTTTTTATTCAGGTGAAATTAATCTGGTAATTGTTGTTAAACAAAATATTATTGGACAAAATGGCTTTATGATTTTCTTTACAGTTGCTTACTGAATTTTATTTCCAGTGGCAAACATTTAATTTTTTTAATAAAATTTTAAATTTAAATATACATCTATTAAATACTCAATTTTAAGTCATTAAATCCATTCAAAATTTAACAAATATTTTTTTTCATAATTCAGTGTCTACTCATAAAATTTATTTATTAAATTATTAAAATTTATAATATATTTCTAAAAACATTCATAATATTTCATTTTTTAATAATTATTTTTTTATTTTACTTATAACTCTTTTTTTTTTTCTATTTTACAACTACTCTTCTCTTTCATTATACAACATCGAAGGTGTTTGGTTCAGCTGATTTAACCAACTGATAAATGTTTGATGTTAAAAAATTGAAAACTCAATGTTTGGTGATTTTTTTATATCAACTGCTGATAGATGATTGATCACTAATCAGCTGCCGATAGATTCAGCTCCAATTTCTAACTTTCCGCTGGCTCTAATTTTTCTACTTTGACAACGTTAACCTTATAAAATAAGGGGTTTTTTTTTACTCTCCGTCTTCTGCTTCTGCTTCTCGTTCTGTTTCTATCTTCTTCATACCTTCCATCCAATTTCTATATTCTTGCCGCCTTCAATAAGAATTTTTTCCTTTACAAAGAAAAGCGATTCCCCAGGAATTCATGTTACTTTTTTTTTTTATTTCTTTTGTTGTAATCATAAAATTTGCATGTAATTTATGAGATTCTTTTAAACTAGAAAAGAATTGTGTAATTGAAAGTTTAATTTGGCTATCATTGTCTGTGATATCCACATGTTGTATCTTTTTTAGTTTATTGATGTTCTTAGATTCAATTTTTGGATTCAATTCTTGTGAGGGTTTTGTTAGATTCAGTTCATTGTGATTTTCTTATCAACCTTGGATTGTACTGAATTTATCCTAGCATTAATCATTCAAGTTTCTTTCATGAATTTGACAAATCAATCAGCTTTGGAAAAAAATAGAAGTTTGAATATAATTCAGATGGTCTCTGTTGTTAATGAAAAGCAATTAATAAACCCACCAACATCAGCTTCATTTGCTTCTCAACCTTCAGTGTATTTTTGTTGTTATTTGATTCGAAGGATAGAGGTCTGTTGATTTTTTAATCAATTTCGTTTTGTGGGTATATATTTTTTGGGTATTGTTTGATTTATCATGATATGTATCATTTTGGTGTTCGTTTAAAGTGTTATTTTGCTTTTTCGTAAATGTGCATATGTAATAAAATGTGGCTTATATTCAGTGGAACTTGTTATTTGTTTGATCTATCATATGTAAGTGTAAAACTAATGGTAATGTTTAAGTATGCATCATTTTATGTAATTATTTATTTTGTATATTATGGATTACAGGGCTAGCATCATTCCTGGAACTGTTCTGATCATTCTTGCTGGAAGGTTTAAGGGCAAGAGGGTTGTTTTCTTTAAGCAGCTTTCCTCTGGTTTGCTTTTGATCACTGGTGAGGATTATTTCGTTTTCTATTTCTTGTTGCTATATATATAATAATTATTATTATATTTATGTTAAGGGAATTCTGCATGAATTGTGTGTTCTGCAAATTAAGGCGTATTGCACATGTATGCTTGTGTGCTGTTATATAATTTGGAAAATTTATGATGTAGATGGGCATCTTGGGTACTTGTTTTCTTGTTTGTGCACCTGTACTAGTGCAAGAAGATTACATTTTATTGCACTGTAGTTGTAGATGTATGCATCATTAGTTGGTTTTGTTACTTAATTATTTATTATTTATTATATGTTGCTTTTGAAGATGCTGTGTGTGGACTGTAATTTAATTCTCAGTTTGAAATAATATATATATATAATTTTTAGAGCTGCAAGATTAGCTGCATCTTGTTCTTCTCTAAGTTAACGATCTGCTTTTGTTACTATGACTCCATAGGGCTTAACAGTGAAAATTTATTTGAGAACTGTGGTGAATTTAGCAACAGTTGAAAGAGCAACGAAACATACTTCCCATCACTTTCCTAGGGAAATTATATAGCAATTTTGGGTACCTCTGTAGGAGGCAGACTGAGTCTTCTGACTCTCATCTCTTCATTTTACTATGCACAGACCATTCTAACTTAGGTTTGACTAGTCCATGGAAAAATTTTCCTTTTTTTAGACAAATAATTTCATTTTGCGCAGTTGCTGGCACTTCATTGTTGTGCCTGTCTAAGAATGGTGCTTGAATATTAAAAGGCTATAGGTGGGTCCTAGCGTGGGATAAATCTGGATTAATCTACCCTTGGATCCGTATGATATTTGGTAATTTATTGGAGATCACTAGGTGCAGGTGGCCTGCCAAATGCTTCTGGCAGCAATGAGACTATATTATCACTCATATTGTTTTGTTAGGGAAGAATTTTATACAGAATGGGAAGGTTTGTAGTGTGTAAGAATTTGGTTTGGTTTTATGGTGCATATGAGAAACTCAGAAACCTTGTTTCTGGTTGAACTAATGATTGAATACTTTTCTTATGTACTAGTTGAATCTCTCATAAGAAAGCTAATATTAAATGTCTAAATGCATAGATTTACCCCTAAACTTTACATTTTTAACTTTTGACACTCTTCAATTTTTATTATTTTATATTAGACATTAACATATTTATTATTTTATATTGAACCTTTAATTTTTTTTGAACTTATTTGACCCTACTATACATAAAACAAAAGTTATTGTCTAAACCAAGAAAGGGCCGTAGGATTAATATATATATATATATATATATATATTTATTTATAATCGCACTAGTTTTCCCAATTATAATCAGCTGAGATGTATTGGACATTGAAGCCTTCTTGTTTGAGTTTTTTTTTTCTTTTTGTATAAAATTTTACTCTTATGTGCTACACTTGATTATTTTTTTTTGCATAATTAATATGTTTTTCCTGAATAATTAATATTATTAGCAATATATTTTATTTTATCGTTAGGTTTAAATATATCGCGAAAAAATAAGAGTAGTGGAAGAGCTGCATGGACAAGTGAACAATTCAATTTATTTGTCGAAGTATGTGTTAAAGGCACATATATAGGTAAAAGGAGTGGAGGTGGATGGGGTGATAAAGGATGGTCATAGATGAAAATTGCTGGTGCATCATTTACCAAAGAACAACTAAAACATAAATGGGATTGGATGAAAAACCAATGGAAATTATGGAAAGATTTAATAGGAAAAGAAATCGGAATAGGATGGGATCCCATGAAAGGTACAATCGCTACCTCCAATGAATGGTGGATTGAAAAAATACAAATAAGTAGATTATACCTTTTACTTTAATTTAAAGTACCTAGATGAATTAATTTTATGAATATTTTTTAATATTTTATGTATGTTTTAGGAAAATCTAAATTTTGCAAGATTTCGTGAAAAAGGAATTGGACAAGAACTTTATGAAAGGTATCAAATTATATTTATGAGCACTGTGGCTACAGGAGAATATGCATATGCTCCATCATCTAGAATTTGACCTAATGACATAGAAGAGTTGGAGTCTGATATTCATGTCGAGCAGGCAATTAATGAAGATGAAAGTTTTGAAGATCAGTTAAATCAAATGATGAGTAGAGGATCTACATTTTGAGAATCATTTAGCCAATTTGCTCATAGTTTAGGTTTGGAAAATATTTAAGGTGATGACAATCAGCATGTTAGAAGCAAACGAAAAAGGAAATAGTCATCTACTAATGGTACAACAAAGAAGAAAGAAAAGAAGGGAAAGAAGATATTAGGGACTGAACAATTAACTAAGATAGTTAGAGAACTTAAGGAAAGTATAACAGAAAGTATGGAAAAGAAATCTGCTGCATCATGTGGAGTTTCAAGAGATCATCTAGGTTGTTCTATTGAAGAGGTTATGAAGGATGTACTTTTGTTACCACAAATGACGGTGGCCAGTAATATCCTGTGATATCTGTTAAGGATGTCAAGCATACATTGTATGCATGTGACTACTACATAACATATCCATTAAACAATTAACTTTAGCTTACACCATCAAGTAGTTCACATTTTTCTTATGTTATACACATAAAATTTGCTAGCCTTAATACAAGACAGTAAAATTCACTAGGCATGTCATGTTCAAGAAAAACTGAGAATGACCTCTTGCTGACCCATTTGACACAATGCTAATGTAACTTATGCAAATGTTTTTTCAAGATCGATTATAATTCTTCTAATCCTGAAAACTATTGCAGAAGAGTGAGTCTGCAACTCAGCAAATGAATAACATAATATTTTATGAAAAATAACACATTCAAACATGTAGTATTATCAATTATCAATCCATCCAATGTTTAAATATAATTAATAGTATGTACATAGTCATAGTAGTATAATAATCTTGTACTACATATTTCTTTAGCCTTTATAAGGCTTATCAAATGGATTCCATAATGCACACAACATTGTCATAATCATTGTGTTTTCTTTTGGACAGCAATGTACTTGTGAATTACATGTAATTAAATTTTTTTTTTATAATTCATGGATCTCCATACGCACACAACCCTGTCATAATCTTTTGCCAACTGTATTTTTTTCATTTCTTTTTTTTAGCCGTTTTACGGCATATAAAGGGGATTCCATATCGCACACAGTCCTGCCTCATTCACAAGTAGCATTGCGTCCTCATATTCATCCAATCATATTTCTTATATTTACATATGCATCAAGAGTTCACCACACTATCACAGCGCTTTATTCAACTCATCATCAATTAAATATATCACATATCACTCCATAAATCAAATTAATATCTCCTCCATAATATATAAGAAAAGAATAATATACGAAAAATATATCAAAATACATCATATTTCAACATGACAGAATTGATAGTGCAAATGTAAAAATACATCAAAAATTTCATATTATGACTATCAAATCTATATTCTCCAAATCAATAGTATTATGAGTCCAAATTAATTTTCAATTAATTTCACATTAATTGGATATATATACAAAGAGAAACATAAAAAACAATCCCCCATGGTCAATCTATCAACAAAGACTAAGCTACATAAAGTATTGCCCAAATTGGCAATCAAAACAAAAAAATTAACCTTCCTCTATTTCTATAAAATTTGTAGATAACATCTGAAAGTTTTTATAGGAATAAACTACACCCCATTTAGAGTTATAAAATTATAGATATGGCAAGTACTATGTTCTCACCTAAACAAGACACCCAAATTCAGCAACAATTATTCATATGTACAATCTCATTCATATATACAATCTCATCTTAAAAACAATCATCCATCAACACATTAATAAAAAATAAGCATCTATCATTTAGAACACACATATTTCTCTTATCCAGTCAGCTTAATAAATAAATTTATAATTATTTATTTATTTGTATTATATTCACATAAAATATTAAAATATTCACTTACCTTTATTGCTTCTTTGCATTTGCTTGCATTTACTTGTATGACAACTTCTTTTCCATTTAGTTTAGTTGAAATATATCATAATTTGCTTATCTTAAACACTTAATAATAATGGAACCTCCTTCTAGTATGATAACATCATTAAACTATTTACACATATGAAACTGCCAGCTATAACAGATTTAATAGGGTGTATTTAAAAATTTCTCAAAAATTTTATACAATTAATTTCAAGATGAAACTTTCCAAATAATTAACTCTATGTATCAAAAGTAATTCAAAATTGATTTTGTTTTAATTAGAGATGTATATAGGAAGAAATCTAAGAAATAATCCACATTCCTCAGACCAGCAATGGAAACCGAGCAATAAAATATTTCCTCTTATTACACTAACATAGAGTCTGAATCAGATCGAGCTAAAAGAGAAACAATTTTAGATAATTCTTCAAAGTTTTCATATCATCAAAGAAATTTTGATTTTAAGATTCCTATCTCAAGATATACAAGAAACACCGAGACTAATTTTAACTCATGAACTCTGTAAACCTTATTCACATAATCAAAAAGGCTGCTTTTAGGGGTAATTTTGAAAAATTTCTGAGAATTATAGAAAATGAATTTTGAGCTGAAATTTAAATCATTATTATATTCATATGTTTAGAAAATTCTGTAAAAATTTCACTTCATTTGGACAACTATAGAGGGAGATATGGGTAGCTTAACACAATCAGGTCAATTTACACTGACAAATTGAACACGATAAAGTTTAGCTTCGTTAGACCATCATACAGGCCAAATAAGCTCTAACCCAAAACTAAAAAGTTATAGAAGACGTTTTCAAATTTCCATAGAATCAAACCACACTTAATTTAAAGTTCTATAACTCAAGATATGATCAAAATAATATGACTAAAAAACCAGGAAAAATGAACCCGAAAACTGCAGCATATGAATCCTAGATTAAATCAATCAAAACACTTAAATACTTACCAAATCAATCACCATGAACTTTAGGGATGATGATTACAGCCTTATAAATGTTTTAGATCTCCAAATTTAGCTTACAAAATCAACACCAACAAGTAGCCCCCTTTTTTTTTTCTAAGCAAGTGTTGTTTTCTTTTCTTAAGTGTTTCTATCTTTTTTTGTTCTTTAAACATCTATTAATATACATATATTTGCTTACAGCCACAATTTAGGAAGGGTCTAGAGCCTTTTGAGGATAGGTTTGAGTGTAAAATATCTACTTAGGTTCTTAATGAAAAGCTAATATAACATATTAACCCATAACCCATGAACTTCCAATTGTTCATTTTAGGACATTTATTTGCTTCAATTGAGTTCAAATCAATCTAAATTTTTTTAAATTCTCACTCTTCACTTTAATTATATTCCTAATCCCTTTTATTCTCAAAATTTCACTTGTTTTGAGTGTCATCAAAATTCAAAGATTCTCACTCTTTGATCGAGTACAAATTATGGCTCAACTCGAAAAACTAGCTTAACTATATATAGTGGCTTATACTTAAATTAAATCAATATGCATAATGAATGCAAATGTACCTATAGTTAGAGTACGGGTGTTACATATCCATTTTTTTCAGCACGTTATTATTTGAACAAAAGTCAAAAAGAGAGATGTATAATACTCTTAAGGATCCAGAGACAAAATGGAAGTGACTTGAATATCATCATACATTATAGACTTGAGGCTTGTGGAAACCTAATAATTAATTTTTTTATTAGGATTTAAAATTGTCTAGAATTAAGTATTCATTAGTTTAGCTTCATATTGTTTTTAACATTTTTTAGATTTTCATGCAAATTTTATTTGACTTATTGAACATTTATTTAATATCTTAAGAATTTTTAATTTATTTGAATTGTGTTTATATTATATTATACTCTTGTCAATATTTTGTTCAACATGTTTAATTTTTATAAAACTAATTAAATTGCATTCAATGTTTGATGTTTTTATTTATTTTTTATTTATTTTTTGATAGATATGGATATTATGCAAAAAATCATTTTTGATGATGATGATGTTGATGATCATGTTTGGAAAACAACAGTGCATACTATCGAAATTATGTCTGAATATTATTTGAGATATAATTACAAGCAACCATGTATGAATTCACAACAAACAGGGATTATGTGGCTATTAGAATTAATAAGAGGAAGTGATAAGAGATGTATTAATATGTTTAGGATGGATAAACACATATTTATTAACCTCTGTCGAGATCTTGAAAGGAATTGTGGATTAACTCCTTCACGTAGAATGACAGTTTTAGAATAACAGTGTGTGTGTCTATATATATATATATATACTCTGAAAAAAAAAGAAGAGTTTCTTCCATTGTGAATCAATTTTTTATCAAAGTAATATATTTTTTTATTTTTAAAAATAATTAAATAAAATATCTATTAATTTATAGTTTGTAGATCGTGCAAATTTACGATTAATTTTAAATATAACAGTACATGTTTTAATTTTTTTTTTACTTTTAAACAATTGATTCCACTCAAACTCAAATAATCAAAATTTATGTCAAAAAATAATGGGTTCTTTACATAAATGTACTGAAAATAAAAAAAAAATATTTCAAAAAAGTCGTTGACCATGAAAAGTTTCAAAAATATTTTTACAAAATAAATTCTTTCAAAAATAGACTTTCTCTTTCGGCTCGCCAGCTGCTCCCAAAATTTTAGCTCTCGAATTGCTCCTCTTTCCCAAACTTTCAGCTCAAAAATATCGGGATTGTAGATCCAAAATTCCTAAACAAACTCAATTTCCTAAACAAAAAACATTCCTCTTCTGATAAAATTTTCTTCTTCTTTATCAACTCTCAAAGATCTACAACAATTTTTGAATTCTTTTACAGTAACCAAACATCAGATCTTCAACTTTCTTCATGTTGAGATATGCAAATTTCTTTATGTTCATTTTTAAAGATTCTTAATTTCATTGTTGAACATTCAAGTTTTTTTTCATTGTCATGAAACTTTTTTTTCTGCTATAAAAATACACAAGATCTGCATCAACTTCAAAAAGAAAATTAAAAAATTAAGGAGGAAATCTGGTACAATATCAAATCTACAATTCTTATTTTAAGTTGCTATTGTTTCATTTTTTTTACAATGTTTTTTAAAATTTTTTACTATTATTTCATTTTAGATAATATTTTTTCATTTTATTTGTGTTCTTACTTTTTGTTTACTGTTGATTTTTGTTGTTTTTTTCTT
>CATIWM010082875.1:0-10019 GCA_949671775.1 Mallotus repandus | reverse complement strand
TCCGATATACGTATCAGGTTGGTTGGAGTATGTGTAATAAAGATCAAGAGCAGTCTGACCAGAAGCGTCAGTGATATTTATTTGCAGTGCCCTAGATGTTATTCTACTCGATACCAGTGACTCCAGGGCCTGCATCACATCAATAAACAGCAATACGATTCGCCAATATTTTAACAAAACAAATCACAAGTAGTTATGATCTTATCAAAACTATGAATATATATGTGTGTATAAAATATATATGCATGAAAGGGCTTGGAAATGAAATGTACGCAGTACTTGGTATTGGAGTCACCTCCCAATCAACCCGAAAAAGAAATTAAAGGAAGTTCTTGCCTGGTATCCGTCTCTGAGAACCACACGGTGCAAGACTGCAAACCCATCCCTGTCCCTTAGGTTAATAATATTCTCCACGTCCCTAAAATTTAGCCGCTCTAGCCAGTACACCAGGTAGCGAAAGGCTTCACTTTGATTGTACACAACCGCTAGGTGAAAACAGCTCTCCCCTCTATCTGTCAAGGACAGAATACACTCTATTCTTGCTGCAAGGATAACTCCAATGACACTAGTCCGCCCTTTGATGGTTGCCCACTGCAGAGGCGTCCATCCATTGTTGTCGCTGATGGTGAGCAAATTTGGTTCGACTTTGAAGTGCACGAAAACAACAAGTTCATATCCACGGGCAGCTGCCAGATGGATAGAACAGTGACCATCTTCGTTTCGCTCGTAAGCTAATGAAGGATTCCGAGTTAGCAGCTCCATGACAACATGGTGTTTTCCATTTTTTGATGCAATAGATACCAGCTTTGTTGCTAATAAACTGGTAAGCAAGTCTGGATTTTGTTCAATTTGTTGGAGAACAAAAGCTGTGTCTCCTCTGCGTGCTGCCTCTTCCATCTGCCTCATCACACGATTAGTCCTTAATGCCTCTCCTCTAGCTAAAAGCTATTAATGA
Organism: Mallotus repandus; assembly: GCA_949671775.1. Taxonomy (NCBI): domain Eukaryota; kingdom Viridiplantae; phylum Streptophyta; class Magnoliopsida; order Malpighiales; family Euphorbiaceae; genus Mallotus; species Mallotus repandus. The sequence continues at coordinate 9,064 of CATIWM010082875.1, read as the reverse complement.
TATTCTCTTGCAAGCAGGTCGTTTCAACTGTACATGGATAATATTTGTGACATTTCACCAATGCACAAAGGACAATTCGACCAGCGCTTAGGAAATTACCAAAGCCATAAAATATATTTAAAAACCGCCAAACATGCAGCAAAACCAAATGTAGTAGCTTTTGTTTTATTATACAAAAACATAATACATTTGCGCCGCAGAACTTGACATAATTTGTCAGTTTGATACCTCAACTTATAGTTTTATCTTTTCAACACTTAAAGTTCTCCTAAATGCACTAATCTGCACTAATTTGATGATATAATGTATCTACCACTCCTATACTTGTCACTAGTTTGACACATCTACTTGCAATTTTTTGTCAGTCAAATCTTTGAGATGTAGCACATGCCGATTTGCTATTTCATATTATGTGCGTTGACAGAGATTTTGAAATTGTATTTTAGGCTAGTTCAAGTATTAAAATGACAAAACTATAAGTTGCAATGTCAAATTGACAAAAAGTGATTAGTACATGGGGTTATAGATGTATTATGCCTAATACAAATAAAATGACAAGATATCATATAATAAAATTCTCTCCATCTCAGTGCCTAGTACTAAAGTTTTCTGAGAGTGAAGAAACGAACAACTATTTAGCATTTTGCAAACCTTAGCCGGCAGCTAATCATCCTATTGCACCAAATAATTTATCTATCACATGTATGCATACAAGAAAGATTAGGCATCTCTCTCTCTCTCTCCCCCTCCTTCCGTTCTTTTGTTTTAAAAAAAAAGTCTTAATCTTTGTTATATAATATTTATTGAACCTTGAGAGGTAAAACGGTCTTTTTTTATAGTCACAACTAATTAAGTAAAATTATATTTAACTTGTGTATTTGAGTATTTATATTCAACTCAATTAAATTTGCAACAATCAGATGTGGCACAATCAGTGATTAGTGCATCATGACTGTGACAAAGGGCAAAAACGAAGATTGAATTTTTGTGGCAAAAGCGAAAGTAGGATTTGGTGGTAAATGATAGAAATCTTCATTACAAGTGATCACAAGTAAATTCCAATCATCAGAAAAAAATTTCCAGCAAAATTACAAAAATCAAATTTGTAATTTTGGAAAAATTCACGTAGCCAGTCACAACCAGTGTCATGATCATGACGGATCGTCACCACCAAAGTCATGATTATGAAGCACGAAAATTCAAAATTCTGTCTTAGTGCCCTCCAATTGTCATGATCATGACACGATCGCAGACCTACTGCTTTTTTGGGTGGTTTCAACGGCTCTATTTGCATTAAATGCACCTCTAACAGCTCTTTTCTTCTATGAGGACATAAATACAATTCATTTTTTGGCTGGAGAAAATCAATGAAGTTGAGCAAACAAACTTAGAGCAACATTTGAGCATTCAATCTTGAAATCAATTCTTCAACCACCCAAACCTTCATATTTAATTCTTGTAATCTTTATCTATCTCAAAAGTGTTTTTAAGTGAGGGTTGGTGGGTGTTTAATTCCTTCATTCAATAGCTTAATAGTGGGATTAAGTGAGTTGGGTTAGGGTTTTGAATACTTGTAAGCTAAGAGGACTATTCTTAGCAATTGAGTTAGAGTGTGAACCTTAGGAAAACACTTGGATAGCTTGGATTAAGCTTGTAAGGGTTTAATCGACACCTTAAAGTAGATTGATAGTGGATTCAAACTCTCAACACGTGGTTGAGGAGAGGAGTAGGCTTTGTTTCTTTTCTACTTCATCATTTTGTGCTCTAATTCAGTTTTTAGCTTGCTCTTAGGTTTGAAATCAAAATTACCCATATCATTTAAAAAGCCAATTCACCCCCCCCCCCTCTCTTGGCACTTGTGGAATTACATTTGGTATCAGAGCTTTAGTCTTCATTCTTAAAGATTTAACCATTTTGGTGAAAACATCATGGCCTTCACAAGTCAAGTTGTTGTCGCCCCTGATGTTTATGGTCCTAGCTACACAATACCTCCACTCTTTGATGGCACCGATTATGCATATTAGAGAAATAAAATGGAGATGTTCTTGGATAGTGAAGGAGTCAATTTATAGGACATTATTGAAGAATGTTAGAGTCCTCCAATAAAGAAAGATAATAAAGGCAGTGAGGTGACCATTCCTAGAGAATGGAATGATAATCAAATCAAAGCTAACTTGAGAAATAGAAAGGCAATCACCATCCTCTGTTGTGGTTTAAGTAGAGAAGAATACAATGGAATTGAGCACTTAAGAACGACTAAAGAAACTTGAGAGTGTTTAAAGACCAAACATGAAGGTACCAATCAACTCGAAAATAATAAGTTGCAAATGCTTGGAAAAGAATAGAGTTGTTTGAAATGAAGCCCAATGAGAAAATTAGTGAGATGTATGGTAGACTTATTACTCTCATCAATGCTATGAGAAAACTTGGGAAGAAATTCTCAAATGAAGATATTAACAACAAATTCCTTGTGATCTTGCTAAGATTTCTTCAATTGAAGAAGCAAATGACCTCTTTACTCTACCAACGGATGAACTTCTTAGGAAACTTCTCACCCATGAAATCAAAATGACTCAAGTGGTGGAAGAAGAGAAGACTAAGAAGGATAAGAGTATTGCTCTCAAAGCAAGTAAAGATTCTAGTGATAGTGAATCAAATGAAGATGATAAAGAGTTTGCTATGATTTAAAAAAAATTAGAAATCTCATCATAAAGAAAATAAGAGGATTCAAGAAGCAAGACCCAAGCAACAAGGATCAAATCATTTGCTATGGATGCAACAAACCATGTTACATCAAATTTGAATGCCCAAAGTTGAAGAAATCTTTCAAAAAAGATAAGAAATTCAAGAACAAAAAAAAAAAGCACTCAAAGCAACTTAGGATAATTCTAGTGAGTCGAGTGATAATGACACCGATGAAGAAGTTGCAAATATTTGCTTCATAGCATTGGAGGAACCTTCAAATGATGAGGTGACTCTAGATTTTAAATCCAATGATGAAATGTTACTTGCTTATGAAAAGTTTATACAAATATTTATCTAGAATTAATTCACTCAAAAAGAAATGGTTAAAACTGTAGATGAAGAACTTGAGAAATCAAGAAACTCTGATGAAGAGTTAACCAATTCATTGAATCAAAATAATTCTAAGAAAATTAAGATTGCTAATGAAAATTCAAAACTTATTAAGCAAAATGTGTTTTAGAAAATGAGAATGGTAATCTCAAGGAGTCCATCTCTAAATTCAACAAAGGAAAAGAAATTCTTGATAGTATGATCTCTTTGACTTCTACGCCTTTAAAATCTAAAAGTGGAATTGGATTTAAAAATGCTCATGCTAGCTCTTCAAAAGGTGTAAGCCTAAGTATTCCAATTACTAAGGGTTACCAAAAACCTAGTCTTAAAACCAATGGACCTAAAAAGTCTAATGGAAATAAGACTAATAAATCTAGAGCTAATAACTCAAGAGGACCCAAGCCTAGGAAATATAATCATGCTCCTTCTAATGGTTTTCATAGTTTTAAAATGAAAGAGCATGTACAAAATATCATATGTCATTATTGTAGTATGATGGGACATAAAAATTCTAGATGTTATATTAGAAAGACTCATTTGGGTTACTCAAATGATGGATCTTTCAATACTATATATTTGGGTACCTAAAGTGAGATAAACTATTTGCTTGTAGGTGTGCTTGGAATCTATAACATGTAAAGAAAAGTGGTATCTAGATAGTGGATGTTCAAGGCACATGACTAGGAAGGCCAACCTCTTCACTCACTTGGAAATGAAGAAGGGAGGCAAAGTTACATTTACCGACAATGCCAAGCGTAAGATTATTGGCATTGGTCAAGTTGGTAAGAAAGACTCTACTTACATTGAAAATGTTCTTTTGGTTGATGGTTTAAAGCACAATCTACTTAGTGTTAGTCAATTGTATGATAAAGGAAATAAAGTCTTTTTTTAAACCAAAGAAATGCTTTGTAACTCATATGGAAGAGAACAAAGTTATTTTCGAAGGTGAAGGAGTCAACAATGTTTATACTATTGATTTAAGTTCTTTGACTAACCAAGGTGTTAAGTGCTTTGTTGCTATTAAGGATGACACTTGGATGTGGCATAGAAGACTTGGTCATGCTAGCATGGAGCTCATTGGAGATCTAAGTAAAGGTGATCATGTCACTAGCCTACTAAAGTGAAATTTTAAAAGGACAAAATATATGGGGCATGTCAAATGGGTAAGCAAGTAAAAAGTTCATTTAAAGCCAAAAACAAGGTAACTTCTACTAGACCTCTTCAATTATTGCATATGGATCTATTTGGTCCTTGTAGAGTTGCTAGTCTAGGTGGCAAGCATTGTGCATATGTCATTGTCAATGACTACTCTAGATTTACTTGGGTACTCTTTCTTGCCCATAAGGATGAAAGTTTTGAAGCTTTTAAAATTCTTACAAAAAAATTCAAAATGAAAAAGGCTTTAAAATTTTCACTTTAAGAAGTGACCATGGAAAAGAATTTGAAAATGACTATTTTAAAACCTTTTGCAATGAAATGGGAAATTTCCATAATTTTTCATCTCCTAGAACACCTCAACAAAATAGGGTTGTTGAAAGGAAAAATGGAGTTTTGGTTGAGATGGCAAGAACTATGCTCAATAAGTATAATTTGCCTAAATACTTTTGTGTCGAAGCTGTCAATACTGCTTGTTATCTTTCAAATAGAGTTTTTATTAAACCTATTTTAAATAAAACTCCTTATGAGCTATGGAATGAGAAAAAGCCTAAGATCTCATATCTTAGGGTGTTTAGATGGAAATACTATATATTGAATACCAAAGATAACCTTAGAAAATTTGATACTAAAATTGATGAGGGAATCTTCCTTGGTTATACAAATTCTAGCGAGTCATATACAGTTTTTAATAAAAGAACATTAGTGGTAGAAGAGTCCATGTACATTATTTTTTATAAGAATAATCCATTTGAGCCAAGAAAGGTTGTTGTTGATGATGATGATGTAGGTGTTCTCGAAGAGTTAAATCAACAACAATGAGCAATGGAGAATAATCAAGATGTTTCAGCCCCAAATGAGTGTTCTCAAAATGTGGTTGATGCTCAAAAGGAAGAAGTTGTAGAGGAATAAGTGGCCCCCACAACTTCAATTACTCATAAAAATCTGCCAAAAGAATGGCACTTCAAGAAAGACCACTCGAAAGACTTAATCATTGGTGACTCATCAAAAGGGGTAACTACTAGTCACTTTTTTAAACATTTAAATAGTCTTGCCTTTATTTCTCAAATTAAGCCAATGAATATTGATGAGGCCTTAAATGATGAAAGTTGGGTCCTTACTATGTAAGAAGAACTCAATCAATTTGAGAGAAACAAAGTGTGGACTTTAGTCCCAAAACCTAAAAATTATCCTATAATTGGCACCAAATGGGTTTTCAGAAACAAACTTGATGAGTTAGGTGCAATTACTAGGAATAAGGCTAGGTTGGTGGCTAAAGGCTATAACCAAGAAGAGGGCATTGATTATAATAAAACATTTGCTCCAGTTGTTAGATTAGAAGTAATTAGAATGTTGCTTACATATGTATCATACATGAATTTCAAACTTTTCCAAATGGATGTAAAAAGTGCATTCTTGAATGGTTTTATTAAGGAAGAAGTCTATGTTGAACAACCTCCGAGTTTTGAGTAACGTGACTTCCCTAATCATATTTTTAAATTGTTAAAGGCTTTATATGGTTTAAAATAAGCTCCTAGAGCTTGGTATTAAAGATTGAGTACATTTATCTTGAAAAGTGATTTTTCCACAGGAAAAATTAACACCACACTTTTCATCAAAAAGCATAAAGATGACATTCTCATTGTGCAAATATATATGGATGATATTATATTTGGTGCTACTAATGAGCTTTTATGTGAAGAGTTTTCTAAGTTCATGACGAGCGAGTTTGAAATGAGCATGATGGGAGAACTTAAATTCTTCCTTAGATTGCAAATAAAGCAATGCACAAGTGGAATCTTCATAAATCAAGCAAAGTACACCAAAGACTTGCTTAAACAATTTGGGATGGATGGAACAAAAGCAAGTAAAACTCCCATGTGCACCACCATTAAGCTTGACAAAGGTGAGAATGGTAAGAGCATTGATGAAAAGACGTATCGAGGTATGATTGGTAGTCTTCTTTATCTTACAGCAAGTAGACCCAATATTATATTTGTCATATGCATGTGTGTTCGTTTTCAATCTTAACCTAAAGAGTCTCATTTGAATGCAGTCAAAAGAATTTTAAAATATCTAGTTGGCACATCTCATTTAAGTCTTTGATATCCTAGAAATGCATCATTTAATCTTATCTCTTATTCGAATACGGACTATACCGGGAATATTCTAGATAGGAAAAGTACCTCCGGTACTTGTCAATTTCTAGGAAATTCCCTTGTTTCTTTGTTTAGTAAGAAAAAAAATTTGCTTGCATTGTCTACCGCCAAAGCAGAGTATATTGCAACAGGTTGTTATTGTGCTCAAGTCTTACGGATTAAACAATAACTCATGGACTTTAGATTGATTCTTGATCACATTCCAATAAAATGTGATAACACAAGTGCAATAAACTTGTCTAAGAATCTAATTTAACACTCTAGGACTAAACACATTGATATTATGCATCATTTTTTGCGTGATCATGTGCACAAAGGTGATGTTATATTGGAATTTATTGATACAACAAACCAAATTGTAGATATATTTACTAAACCTCTTTGTGAAGAAAGAATGAATTTCATAAAAATAGAAATAGGCATGTTGGATGGAAATACAATGTGACATGTGTTTGTTTAAGGCATTGTAATTAATTGATTGAACCTTGAGTGATCAATTTGATATGCTCTTGATCCTTGATTGATTATTATACAAAATTGAATTTATCCCTAATATATTTGGAGAGGCTCAACCAAAGTTCTAAATCTAATTTTGAAAATTTTGCATTTGAATCATGATCACTATATTATTGTTATTGGTTGTGAAGGGTTTGATTGTTTGAAATAAACCCATGATTTATTTAAAATTATTTGAAATGAGTGAATTTTTTAAAAATTATGAGAAACACTAATCTCTGGTTCAAATTAATATATTTTTTCTACATTTTTTTCACTGTCATTGTTTGCATCTTGATTTTTCAGTTACATTTTTTTTTCATGATCATGACACCTCTTTCATTACCTGTGACACATCTAGGATAAAGCAAGGGTATTTAAGTCTTTTTTCTAACCTAAGTGTAATTCCATAAGTGCCAAGGGGGGGGGGGGTGAATTGGCTTTTTGAGCAATATGGGGAATTTTGATTTTTCAATGAAAAGTAAGCTTAAGATAGAATTTGAGCACTAAAAGATGAATGATAAGGGCAAGAAAAACACAAGGAATTATAGAGGTTCAACCCTCCAAGCCTACGTCCTCTCCTCAACCACAAGTTGAGAATTTGAATCCACTATCAATCTACTTTATAGTGTAGATCAAACCCTTACAAGCTTAAATCAAAGCTACCCAAGTGTTTTTCCAAGGCTCACAATCCAACCTAAGTGTTTTCATAAGGCTCACACTCAAACCCAAGAGGTACGAACAATCCTCTTAGCTTATAAGTGTTTTCCCAAGGCTAACACTCAAACCCAAGTATTTTTTAAAGGCTCACACTCTAACCCCAATGCTAAGAACAACCCTCTTAGCTTATAAGGGATTAAAACCCTAACCAACTCACTCAATCTCACTATTGAATAATGGTTTTAAACACTCACCAACTTACACTCAAGAACACTTTTGAGATAAAAGGAATTTACAAGAATTAAAGATTAAGAACTTGAGTGATTGAAGAGTAAATTCAAGATTAAATGCTCAAAGTTTGCTCTTAATATGTTTGCTCAACTTTCTCCTCTTGTTCTAGCTCTATTCTTGGTAGTATTTAAACCCTCTAAGAGAAAAAGAGCTATTGGAGATGCATTTAATGCAAATAGAGCCGTTTGAACTACCCAAAAAGAAGCAGGTCTGCACGTCATCATGATCATGACAAAATCATCATGATCATAATTATCGGGGCGCCAAGATGAAATTTGAATCTGTGCGCTTTCATGATCATAACAGTGGTGGTGACGATGGTCATCACAACATTTTGTAACTTTTGGAATTTGATCATCGTGATTATGATAAATGCGTCATGATCGTAATTTTGGCTGTCAGGATCATAATACTGGTGGTGACACTGGTCATGATTGCTCTTGGGAATTTTTGAAAAATTGCAAATTTGATTTTTTTAGTTTTGCTAGAAAATTTTTTCTAATAACTGGAATTCACTTGTGATCACCTAAAATGAATATTTCCATCATTTTCCACCAAAACCTACTTTCGCTTTTGCCACAAAAAATTGATCTTCGTTTTTGCCCTTTGTCACAGTTATGATGCATTAATCACTACTTGTGCCACATCTGATTGTTGCAAATTTAATTGAACTGAATATAAACACTCAAATACACAAGTTAAATATAATTTTACTTAATTAGTTGTGACCATAAAAAATTATCGTTTTACCCCTCAAGGTTCAACAATCTCCCTCTTTTTTATAGTAATAAATAATTATATAAAATTAGGCTAAAGAATTGGAAGGAATTGCTCCTTCATAAAATAAGCCTAAAATAAAACTTGCAAAAATCGTTAAACAAGTCTATTTTGCATATTTGAGCAACAAGTCATTTACCACAAACCATAATTGATAGAGTATATCCAAAGTTCAATACATCAACTAAGCAACAATTATTTCAAAAATATATGGATATCCATAAAATTTGCCAAACACTAAATATTCCACAAAAATATATTAAAAAAATATTTCTCCCCCTTTCAAAAATAATTCTCAACCATAAAAACTGTTCTAAACCATATAAACCTTTCTCCCTAAACACCAAACATAAACACATTTTACATTTTCTCCCCCTTTGTTACTATCAAAAACAACAAGAGAGAGAGGGAGACAAAAGAGAAATAATGGTAATCACAGTCATAGCTAGTGG
>CATIWM010082816.1:0-15165 GCA_949671775.1 Mallotus repandus | reverse complement strand
ATTATTATAAAGTTATAGATAAAAAAAAATTTAACATTTTTTTATAGGACTCTAACTTTAAATCTAATAATGTTTGCAATAATTTTTCTTTTTTGTGATTCATAGAATTTTTTTGAAATGTCTTGTGATTCATCGCTTCATATCACTCTTATCCTTTTGGAAAATTAAAGTATGTGTCAAATCAAAAGGCAGAAAATATGATTGGTAGAAGAATTAAAAAGAATTTGATCATACTATATCAGAGGTTGACTTGTTGGAAATAATTGAAGGAGAAGTGGACTTGGAAATGGCTTAATCAACTTTTTATCTCCTACTGTCTCACCTTCCTTTCTCTTTTTCCCTTTTCATTAACTCATACATACTCTATGATTATACATGCTCCTTCTATTTCAAACTAATTATCTCTTTTTAGTACTTTTTTCTCTTTTTATCTATCATTTTAGATAATATGTAAAATTTCATTTAATTTTCATTTTTATACGATCAATAAAATTTAAATTATTTTTTTATCAATTTTACGCTTATCCTTATCCTTTTTTACTTTATACAATCAACTAAAAGTACTTTAGTCTCTCAATTTATTTTTCTCCTAAATTCAAGATTAATTAATTATTTCTTAATTCAAGTGAAACTCCCTAAAATGATCGATAAAAAGGAACGGAGGGAGTATTTCACTTGAATTATGAAAGCATTTAATAGGCTTATAAAATAGTTAAATGGAACTAAATTACCCTTCTCTAGATATATTCAAGGGTTAGAATTTTTACACTCCTTCTATTGATAACTGTTCTCCACTTTGACTTCATTTATAGTGTAAATGACTTAATTATCCTTAATTCAAAATAATTATATTTTATTATTTCATTAAAGTAGGAAAAGTGTATTTTCCACATCAATCAATACTAACTTATTTATGTATATATGGTCAAAATTAATCACTAGAATGCAAATAAGAGCTATTTATAATTTTATTAATTTATCATATTATTTTATTTTTGTGTTCAATTTATATTACTAAAATTTCGTTAAAAACAATTATATTTCTTTATGAATTTAGTTGTGAAATATTAATTTTTAATTTTTTAATTGTACAAATCTTTCAAGTGTTTATACATGGTAAAAAAAGTTTCAACGGTGCTTTTAATTTTAAGTTTTCTATTAAATGTTTTGATAAAATAGTATTATACAACATAAAAAAATTAATGGTGAATTTAATTTTAAGTTTCTATTAAAATTTTTTAATAAAATGGTAGAATATAATTCTACAAATATTATATGTAGTGAAAAATTAATATAAAATAAAATAATTAAAAGAAATATTTTACAAATATTAATTAAGTTGATAGAAATATAATTTTTGACTGAAGGGTAATAAAGTCATTGTATCCAATATAAAAATTCAAATGGACTGCATTTATAAATGTAGGGAGTACAAAAATCTCTACCCTATATTTAAAGCTTATACAATTTTACAAAACCAATTAGATAAGAGTAACATAATGATAAAATAGGAAAGAAAAATTAATGTCGCATTGGATATATAAAAGTGAAAATTAGTTTAGAATTTTTTTTATTTGAAAAAAGAGAATTAATTTGTATCGGATGGAGTATTAATTATTATTTTTTTAATTCGAAGGATTCATCATGTCAATTATAGTGTGGGCCATTTTGGGTGACGTTCAGCATTCATTTCTTTCATGGGAGAGTTTGGACTTAGAATTGAGTTTTTTTATGATTTGAGCTGGGCACAGGCATAAGCATTCAGACATGGCAGATTGATGGGCACTCATAATTGGGTTGATGCAAATGGGCCTATGGTTCCTAAATTGCCCAGAAGTTGCCAACAGCAACATACCTTGTTCTTAAATCTATTAGCATGTGGAGTCAGATTCGTTTCGAGCAACTAGTCTTTTTTTTTAAAAAAATGCTTTTCCGTCTCCATGTGCATTTGATTAAAGATACAAAGCAAACCACCAATTGAAGGCATTAATTACATCTCTTATATTATTGTTTTAAGTTTCAACTAAGGAGATTCTTATCCACACCGCATGTATTATATCAAAGACAGGCCTATAGTGCAAGTTGTAGAGCCATGCTTGTATTATATATGTATGTGTGTGTTGGAAAATTGTATAATCCTTGGCTCTAAATAGTAAAAAATTTGGTATCGAATTCAAATTTTATATATGGAGTACTAAATTGTGAAAGATATTTATTTCCACTTTGGCTCGAACTTCCAAATAATCTTGTTAGCGGGAGGTATAAAGAATGGAAGGGAAAAACTAAGAATTCAAGAATTTGTGAAGAACAAAGACCATACGGAAAAGAAATAAAAATAAATAAACAAATTCACACTGAAACGAATTTCTATTTTCACAGAATAAAACAGTTAAAACTGTGCTCCAGCAGGTTACGGTTTTTTTTCGCTGAGGAACACATTAATTCAAATCATACAATCATCCCAAATTTTTTTTAAAAAAAGGGAAAGGATTCTCTACATGGGCAGTATTAACACAAATTCCTTGCCGCGGCAATGAAGCAAGGAATCAAACTTGTATAGCAGTCCAACATGTTTGATCATTCATAGCTGAAACTTGCATAATTTATTGAATACTTTCTTGTGATGGTGGACGTGAAAGCTATATTACAGTGATGAAGAAGATTTTCACCTTCTATTAGTACCTATGCCCGTGAACCTGCAAGGCCAAAACAGTAATGCAATCGACATTAAGTTCAGAGTAGCATTAATCAAAGCATTTCATAGGAATATTGCTATTGGGCTAGTAGCTAGACAGATATTGGTCTAGTGCATGCCTTATGGTCCAGGAGATCAAATTTTCAATTCCTGAAAGTCACATTCTCCTTTCAAAAATTTCAGAAATGCCCAAGAAAAAAGCAACGATTTTTTATGTGAATTTTCATGTATGTTTAACTTAATTTTCTTGAATTATAATGCTGGGGATCTGGTTGATTTTATACTCACGTCAAAACCAACAACAGTTCTGCAGTAAGTCGTGTTCGTAAGCACTGTACTGGTGGATCCGCACTCGCTATCTTTTAGTGAAACTGTTGATCTGTCAAGTTTAATTGACCATGGATATTGGTAATTCTGAGCTGTGGCTCCAACATGTGAAGATGATCTCTGCATTCTCACTGCTCTTGGCACATTCCTTCCTTCTATTGATGGTCTCCTTCTACTAGGCTGCCTCTCGAATGCATCTGGCCTTTGTTTCGGTGCGCTCTGAGATCGAGCCTTAGCTTTTGAAGATTCTGTATTTGCCATGTAATTTGGATACAATGGGTAATCGTAGGACAATGATTCTGCATGATCTGGTCTCGGAAACGAAAATGGATCAGGTTTTGATACTGCAGAGTAATACTGAGGGCTACTCTGTGCGGTGCTAAAAGAGTAGTCCTCAAAATGCCCACTGCAAGCTTTTGGGCTCATCTCAGTTAGAGCTGATGGAGCCGGAGAAACTTGGCTGTTGTCTGGATTAGAGAATGCACGATTTGGTGGTGCATAATGTGTTGAATTTCTATGTTCTGCTCGTTCTGTTTGAGGATGATTTGAGTAGCTATTTCTGCTCTTTGCGTTTACTTTTGATTGTCCAAGATCCATCTCCACGATCTTGATGTTCTCTTCCATCCCTCTATCAACATCCTATATATATATACACACACACGCATCAAACCAAAATTATAGATTTAATACTCCTGTTTGTTGATGGGAGAAAATATTAAGAATTGAAGGAAAGCATTCTTACGTAATTCGAGTGCCTAAATCTGTTTTCCTGTGGTGATTTTCTGTGGATTGTTTGTTTCTGGCTAGCAGGCGTCCCATCTTCAACCATTCGGATCCTCTGAGTGCGAGCTCTGGCCTGTGCATTCACCAATGCCTGCATACACCGAAGTGTAGTGGTAGCCTGTTTTCTCACTAGATGACCCCTTACCAATGCCTGCAACTTCACCAATCCTTTTAATGCACATAATGCTTTTCTTGCCTGTCAACGATGACGCCATAAAAAAAAAAAAATCACACTATCAATCTTGTAAGTTAGAAATATATGCGAATCGCCTGGTGGCAGCTTAAAAAATTCAAGAACTGCGCATACCAAATGAGAACGAAAAACTGACTGAATCTTTATCGCTGCAGCTTCTTCAATGGCGCTATTTCTTCCCTTGGCAGCCGCAGTTAGACGGATCACAACAGCGGCAGCCTGCGCAGCTGCCACAGCTGCATCAGCCGCTGCAGCAGTAGCTGCCGCCATAGCCTTTGCATGCTTCTTCTCGTCATCTTCCAAATCCAAAGTAGCCTGCACAGCTGGTGGTTGAGGCATGGACATGGTGGCAGGTTCTACAGAATTCAAGTCCCTTGGAGCTGCTGCAGTTGCTGAAGATCTGCGAAAACTCCATCTCCTCTTTTCTTTCGGAATGTTTGTTGTATACGAAATTGGAGTCACTGGATTCTCAGTACTAGTTGTGGAGTTTTGAGGGGTTGTACATTTTTCTTTCTTTCCTCCCGTCAAGAAACTTCGAATCCATTTGCCTGTTTTCCCCATCTCTATCGATCACTTGCAAATCGTTATCAAGCTTTCATAGCATCACTGCCACACAGCAAGAACATGTGTAAAGAAGCAACAAATGACAAAGCACAGTACCTTCTCCTTGTCTATATTATTGCGTAAGTTAGCTTGTTAGTACACAATCTAATTGCAATTCTTTTTTGACAGCCTAATCGTTCCTCTCAGCTGTACATATCATTTCCATAGGCTGATATGGCCTTTGTCTCTTATCTTTAAATGCCTGCACAAAAAACAAGGAAGTAGAGAGGAAGCTCCTAGTTGAGGCACTTGCCATCCTCCTATATGATCATTTGATGATGGCAAGATTCTTTTCCCCTTGGAGTAATATTTCTCTTAGCTGCCTTGCTGGTGAGCCTCAATTTCATTTTTTTTTATTTCTTTTTAAGCTTTGTTGTAGTAGTTTGCAAAAAGTCAGAATTAAGTTAGCACTGTATATATCTTGGAGGACAAGCCTCAATCCACGGGGAGATTCTCAAGGGTGTTAAAGTAATTGGATGTTCATGTAATGTAATGGTGTTTGTTAATAACTTGATGTGGGATGGGAAGGTTGAGAAGCCATGTGAAAATGGGTCATGAACATGCAGAATCCGTGTAAAATACTCATTTCATAGCAAGGGAGGTGGCTCGGCTCGGCTCGGCTCGTCCTCTAGATTGCTAGTTCGGGGGCAGGGATATGTGGAGCTTGTGTCGTTTTGTGGTGTGTGGGGTCAATAAAGAGAAGTGTAGTAAGAGTGTGCACGTGTTCAATAATCCAATCCTAGCTGGTGGGTTCTTTCAACCTTTCACTGTCTTATGAATCAAGTTTTGTTTGTTGATGATCCCAAGTGAAAAAGATCATACTGATGATCGAACCAAGACCCTGAAGCAAGGAAGGAAGTGATGACCTTACCCTCTTCCATCATTTTCTCCATCTTCAAAAGGGAATAAGGGTCCAGTGGCTTTTATAACAATGTACCACAGACACCAATATTTTATGATGATGAGAGTCTGAGAGCAGTTGTTGGGATGGCAGGCAGGTCAATTACTACGTGGGAATTTACCATCCGACTTTTGCTTTAAATAGGTCTGGTTGTACTCTCCATTATCAAGGACCATTACCAGCTTAGATTATTAAGTGAATTAATGCTGTATTAGATGTATACCTCCCATTGAATTAAAAAATGACAAAAATATATATTTTTTTTTTGTCAGTAAGTAATTTAATAGTTGTTTTTATTTGAAAATATTTAGAAGTGAAGAATATAGATTTTATTTTCGCTAATTTGTAAAATTACTTTTTATTTAAGAAAAAAACTATTTATTATTGTTAATTTTTTTATTAATAAGGACATTATATGATCTAAATATCGATAAATTGCACAATAAAAAACAATTTCTCTTTTAAATCTAGAATTTAACTCTACTCTTAAAGATACCTTTAGAAAGTAATTACCACTTGAATATTATTTAAATAATTTAATATTTTATTAATTAAAAAATTATTACATTGTATAACCACTTTCTTAATCATATTTAGTTTATATTTTTTTCCCATATAGCAACAAACTAGCATACCAAATTGAGAAATTTTTTACCTTTTGTTTGCTTTTTCATAGAGAGTGCAATTAGGACCATTTCTAAAAATGAAAAAATCACTCCTTTATATTCTTATTCTCTCAACTAAATTATCAACAAAGGATTATCTCCATCCTCTTGATCATGAACCTAGTAATGATGGTTAGTGCATGAAGATTGTATTGGCCCATCTTGGCAAATCCAATGATGAATGATTTGGGAGTAATATTAAAACTAATTTTAATGGTGAAAATATTAGTTGGCATTCACATGGTATGTTTACATACATGTTTCTCTCCCTTTGACTTGGTGTTTTGCTAAGGGAAACATTTTTTTTTTTCTAGGTTTTGATACAAAATTCATTTAATTTGATACAAAATTCTGAAAAAAATAATAACTCTTAATTAGATGGGACCCTTATAGATCTCAATGTTTTTGTCCCAATATGATTGATTTGTTGAGCATGTGAAAACAGTCCAGTTCCTTTCAAAGACATTCTGTAAATGCCTGGTAATTAACAAACGTTGATACGTGATAATACAATTATAATGTGATTAAATACTTAATTATAAAGTAATAATTGGAGAAATTAAATAAGTAATATAAAAAGAATCTCAATAGAAATAAAAAAAAATTGTTTGCAATATTCTTAAGCCAAGTGGTGTAGAAAATGTTGATTAATTAATTAATATAATTTAGAGTAGTAGTGCAAGCATGTGAAAATATTTGTTAATGAAAAAAATTTTGATCTTTTTCTTCTTTTTGTTTGTATTTGTATCCTGTTTTTCCAATTGTCTTGACGAAATCTCCTACAAAACAAATGAAGTGAAGTGGAAGTGGTTGCCCATTTTTGTTGTTTCTGTTGTTTGGATGTTCTTTTGAGTGTGAAACATGGATTTGGGTTGTATGTTGCACTGCATTTAGTTCTTATCTACAAGACTTGAGGTCTTCATAGTACATGTGAATTGAATTTTTTAGATAAACTAACTTATTTAATAAAATAAGAATTAAACTTTAGTTATAAGATAAATTCTTTTTATCAATTGGGTGAAATTAATAGTTGAAAAAAAAAAGATGGGACAATCTTACAGGATTATATCAGAGTTGTATTTTATGCCTCTTACTTAAGGGCTGTGCAAAATCCGAACTGAGTCAAAAATCAATAATTTAAATTAAATTAATTACAAATTTTTAATATATATAATATTCAAATATTATACAAAAATACGTGTGGCTTGGTGGATAATTTAAAATTTTGATGAGTAAATATTAATATACTAGTTTTTTTTATGTGCAACGCAAATTATTTATATTATTATTAAATAAATATATTTATAATATTAAGTTAAAAAGTAAAATTACTAAAAAATAATAATAAATATAAAATGATTAAATAAATAAGAAAATAAACAAAAATAATTATGAAAAATAAAATCTTTATTTTGAATTTTTTTTTACTTTCATTATTATACAATACAAATATATATTCATTATTGATCACAATGTAAACAAATTAAAATATGAACAATAAAATAAATATGAAATATGAAAAAGTAAACTTTTTTTTCTTAATTATTTGTGAGTTGCAATTTGCATTTATGAATATAAAATAGAAAATAAATAGATATTAAATTTTTTCCAATTTTTAATATTTAGAGTTAATTTTATAGTTATCTATTAAATGTTTTCAAATGGTAAGTTTTCAATGACATATAATTAGACTACACATATACATATTTAAATTTTTTAGCCTACCCAAAAATAGATACAATACTTAATAATAACAAAATAGAAAATACAAAAAAATTAAATATAAAAAATACAAAAAATTGGGTAGCTATTAATATGTTTCAATTAAAAATTAAATTGGGTAATACTTATTATCTAATTTTTAATTTTATAACTAAATAATATTTTTTGATAAAATAACTAAATAATATTAATAAAAAAAAGTAATTCATAAATAAAATTTTAAACATAACAAAATTTTAAAATTTTATAACTCAATTATTTTATTAGTTACTTATCTATTTAACATGTTTAGATATAAAATTTATTTATAAATTAAATTACTTTACTAATTATTTACAAATTAAAAATTTAAAATATCTATTCAATATAAAATAAAAGTCTACTGTCAGTATTAGTATAAATTAAACTACTTTGTTTATTATTTGTATAGACATTCAAAATACATATTTAACTTAAAATAAAGGTTTATTTTTTTCAATCTAATTTCTTTTTTTCAACAATTGGGAGGTCAAGGGGATGGGGGATCGAATCCATTACCTCACCTTATAATATTGATGAAGCAAAATATTTCTATTCATTTTTCTAAATAAATTCCTAATTTTGTGCTTAATTAGTAAAATAAATATTCAATTTAATTCCTATTTGATCTTTTGGTAGGAAATCATGCTAATTCGGAAAGAGGAACCAAAATTTGAATTTTAAAGTCAAGAATTGAAGCTGAAAGTCAAAGTACAATTTGGGCTATATTTTCTGCAGGAAATCGAACTTAGGCGTGCCCACGGATGCCTGCACGGAAATTATAGGGACTGCTGTTATTGGAAATTAATGACTACCCCATTTTGGCAGCAAAAATTCGACCTCTGAAGAGTTCCTAATTAAGACAATCATTTTTAGGCTAGGTTCTATATAAAAGAGGTTTTATATGGAGGAGAGGGACAACATATATCTTTATCAATTTAATTCAGTTTTTCTTTATTTTAATTGAAAGTTTTTGTAAGCCATGTGTGGCTAAGTTATCTTTTCTAGTCAAGGGTATCAAGGTATAATTCATAAACAGTTGTGAGAATTTGTTTTCATTGTTTTCTCTTCTCAAATATCTGAATATTTTCTATGCTTAATGTTATTTTGTTCAATTAAGATTTTTGACGTCTAATTTTGATTGAATGAATATTGCTAGTTGAATTGGTAAATCCGTAATTGTTTATTTAATTTGGCAAAGTAGCAAATCTACACACTTGTTGAATTGAATCTTTGAGATTAGTGTGGGTGAATTTATTTGGTCCAATTTAAGTAATCGAGCTTGTGTATTATTGATTGGAATTGGTAGCTTTTCTAATTCTTAATGTTATTTCTCAATGAAATTCTAAGAGCTTGTTTAGTGGTTGTTGAGAAATAAGGTTTATTAGGTGATCTTATCTCTATTAAATTAATATTAAGGAAGAGCAGAATACTAGAGCTTGTTAGTATTCATAACCAATTTATTTGAAGAAGTATGAATTTATCTATTTGTATTCAATGATCAATTTGAATGAATCACAACCAAGATATTTCTTTGACTAGAAGTTTTTAATATTTGATTTACCCTTTTTAATTTTCTACTTTTTGATTTATTTGTTTTAATTCAATTTTATTTTTCCATAAACAAAAATTCTCTCCTTATTTTTCTTGTTTCAAAAGCAAAATTCAGATTTAATAATTTGATCAATCTCTTGGGAAACGACTCTACTCCAATTTTGCTACAAATATTTATTCATAGAGTAGAATTTTAATTTTGTTGGATTCGACACCCACCAAATGCAATCTCTTATTTTGTGTTTTGTGATTCTCAGAGTTACCTCTAGTTGGCATGGCCCCATCAATGGGATAATAAAGTGCCAATTAGCTACATAAATTTCAGTAAAATTTACTTTTCATTTATTTGGACTTTAACTTTTGTCTACAACTGATTAATTGCTCTGCTTGTGATATGTTTTGTGTGCTATTTGTAACTAATTAATTGCTCTGCCTGTGATCTGTCATGTGTGCAATTTGCATGATCACTGAAGTGGGTCGACCTTAAGTTGCCAGTGCTATTGTTTGATGAGTTTAAACTTGTTGAATTGCAACACTAAAGTGGCTGGAGATGAGTTGCCAGTGTTGTTGCATGAGTTTAACCTTATTGAATAGCTAGGTGGCTAAGGCTCAGTTGCCAGTGTTCATTGTCTTGGGGCTATGATGATGCTTCCACCTAGAAGTTGAGAAGTAAACGTGCTTGCCATACTTATTGGTAGCATTTATTTTGTTGCCAGAATTACATGGCCGCATTTTTACAATGAATTATACCGTAACCAATATGAGCTCGCTTTGCCTTTCATTTCTGTCTCATACAGTCATACCTCAGGTCACTTTGCATTTCATTTAATTCATTCCTGCTTCTGCTTATGTTTTTGCTTGGTTGATTTCTATTATTATTGATTGCCACCTTGCTAGGCCATGATGAAGCTTCCACCACAGTTTTTTTTTTTTTGCAAATTATTTCAATGTGTTTTTTCTTAGGTGACATCTCTTTTGTTGCCAGAAATTCTAGCACAATTTGGACATGACTTGAAAACTTTTGACAGCTGAGCCCTTTTCCTTGTGAAATTAATTTGCCTTTCAGTTGTTCTTGTATTGAATGATTATGTGTTGTTGATTTATGTTAAAATGTAGGAATTGGAAGCATTTGGGTGAACGAGCTTATTGGTATGCAATGATATATATTTTTTGCTTGATATGCAGTCCATTTGCATATGATTTTGGTGGAAGCATTATATTTTGGCTTCAAAATATTTGTTGAAGTCATGTGTGGAAGCATTTTTTATATATAATTTAACTTTTGTATACAAAGTTAGATAGAAAATAACCCCACGTAATTAAATTATGTTAGATCATTAATGGGCTTTACATATTTTCTAATTATGTAATTGGGTTACACAATTTGGACTTGGCCCTATTTTTTATAATTATGTAATAAATATTGGGTTTTGCCCAAATTAGTAAAAATTTGGATATTTTTCTTTTATTTTCATTATTTTTTGTCCAAGCCCATATTTGGGCCCAAGCAAACCCAAACCGAGCGACTGAACTGTTTAAACCGACTAATTCAGTTCACTGAACCGTTCTTTCTTTTCTTCATTTCGGCTCAGTTCAGCACCACAAAAGGCTTCAAAAAAACCGATTATTTTTTAACCCTTCAGCACCGAACTGAGCCATGCTCACCCTTAGGTCTCATAGTTGTAAAATATAGATTTCCTTCCAGTCAAAAGCTCTAATAACGCTACTCCAAAACTGTATGCATCACTCTTTGCAGTTAATATATTTAGATTATAGTATTCTGGATCAATATAGCCAAAAGTTCCTACTGCCTGCATGGACTTGTACTCATTTTTTGATTCAGGAGTATTCAATGACGATGAAAATTTTGCAACTCTCGCTGTCCAATTTGCGTCAAGCAAGATGTTTAAAGAATTTACGTCTCTGTGAATTACAGGTGGAACTGCGTAATTGTGAAGATATTCAAGTCCTCTAGTAGCGTTTAGTACAATCTTGAACCTCATTTTCCATGAATTGATTACATTACCATTCTTTTAATTCTTGTTCTTGTCATGTAAATATTGATACAAATTTCCATTCTTGTTGTGCTCATAAAATAAAATCCTCTCATTCTCATCTTCATAATATCCAATAAGCCCTATTAAATTTTTGTGGTGAAGCCTTGACAGCATTACCAATTTAGATTCAAAAGCCCTTTGTTGCTCTTCAGAAAACTGATCTTCTTGATCTTTCTCTTCTCTCTTTACAGCTACTTCCCCATCATCTTCTAGTTTCCCTTTATAAGCAACAAAGAATTGCCCTACATGGAGCTTATTCTGTAAGGAAAAATCATTAGTTGCAGCGACAAGCTCAGCCAGTGTGAATTCCACCGCCCTACTCAGTTTCCTTACAAGTGGGGTTGACCTCTTTTATAGAGGATTACCAGACAGTTTAGAAAACAATAGACCAGAAGAAAAAATAATAGGCCAAACAGACACTTTGACAGGATTATTTACCTGTTGAGACAACAAAGTGTACGTTAGTGCTGCAAAAATGGACTGAAAGTTGGCACGAATTAATCCAAGGGATCAACCCTCTTCTCATCCAAGTTACTTCTTCTTTTTGACCCTTGTAAACAAGATCCATAATAGAAATGATTAAGATTAAAAGAGACATCACCATACTCAAAAGTGCATATTGAGGCTTCTGCATAGATGATAGCTGATCAAAAGTAGCTGATGGAAGCTCTAGGATGAAGTTGGCAACAGGAAAGATTTTTTCCAGGTTTGTGATATGTTTTCAGAAGAGGAAAATTAGTTGATTCATGGTCATTTTTTGCAAGATGATTATCTTTCTAATCATATACAAAACATGCTGATTTGATCATAGTCCTTACCTTCTGATCCAAGCAACTTGCACTACCCTTATTACTATCAAGGTGATTTTTTTTTTGGTAAATTGAGAGGTGATACGATCTTAGTATCAATAAACTACACAACAGGAGCAGCCCTTTCCTTTTAAATCAATAATGGCAGGAATCAAACCCTACACTTCATAACATCTTTAAAGAGAAGTTACCACTTGATTACTCTTTTATTGACACCTAGGTGATACTCTTTAACATCACTTTCCAAGAATTATTAATCTCCAAAAAGAAACAAAACCCAAAACTATTTTTTTTTCCTCACAGTTCAAAGGAAATAAAGATTGGAAAAGTACGCAAGTAATCAATTTACTGTAAGCATTAATTGACGAAATCTTAAATTTTTAGAAAAATCTTACCGGCTTATACCCCACAAAAGTTTGCGTATTTTTTACATCATTCTAATGCCAGATATTGAAATGTGAACTACCCAATAGAACTATCCAGTCAAAAAGTATGCGTTATGATAGTAGGCTGCACATGGTTGAGACTTTGAAAATGAAAATCTTTTTATAATTATTTTCTAGCGATTGTTTATACACATTTTCAAGCATCATACAAGCTTAGATGCGCTGATGTGATATATGTTCACATTATGAGGATGCTGAAATTGAGAGCCATATATAGAGCTGGCATGAACTGGTCAGTGTGGTCTTAGCCTATGATATAGGCACTTGAAAAATATATTTATTTAATATTTTATCAAATAAAAAATTAAATAAATTATATTTTTCATAACTAAAAATAATTTTTATAATTATATTATTAATTAATAGAATAAGAAAAAATTTTCAATATTTATAGATAAAAGTTAAATCTGCATATTTCTATATTCTTAATATTTATTTAGATCGCTATACTTTTAATATTTAAACGTTTTCTCCACATTTTCATTTTTTGTACTTTTAAGAAATGTTATTTTGTCATATTCGTATCTACGTTTTTCCATTTTTTGTTTTCATTTTCGTGCTACATAGGTCTTAGCTAAAGTTACTTGCCAAATGAAAATATTTCGTACCACATTTGTAGTAAGAATCACTAGTATGTTGCATTTGATGATCTTTTTCAAAAGATTTGATGTTGCTATGATTAATCTTTGTATTGTATTTAATTCTTCGCCCATATAATTGTTTTTTTTTTTTTTTTCTAGCCTAGAGGTGCAGTTTTAACCATCCTGCAGTAGTCAAAAATTAAACTGGTGATAGAAGAAGTTTTTGTCATTTCTTCACACAGCATTTGGCTAATTGATTCCTGTCTTGGTCCTTATTTTCCAGGAATTTATTGGGCTACTTTCTTCTCAGTATGGTTACAAGATAATCATTGCTCATACCATAACTTTTGTAGTAACTTGCTGTAGCTTACGATGCATGCAAACTTCAATCGGCAAGCATTTCTACATTTCGAAAATGATTATGTATTGAAAATTTCAAAAAACTCTGTGAAAAATTTTCGGAACCATTTATGCAAATTTGAAAATTTAGAAAACATGTTTTCAACTTGGAAATGAAGATAAATTAAAAACAAAATCCTGAATTTTTTGTTGAAAAAAATAATTTATAATCACACAATTAATTAATAGTAATACAAAATTATTATTATTATATACAGTGGGAATCCACTTACACATGTGTAAATTTAATATATTTTACACAAAATCTCAACCATTGATTAAAACACATCTAACGGTTAAAATATCTGATTGATTTTAGTAAATATTACCTTATTAATATCTATATTATTTCTCCCATTAATTAATTATTTCCTAATTAAATCACTTTCCATTAACTTATATCATTACCTTATGCTTTTCTTTTAAATGTTTAAGTTTGAACATATTTTTTTCTTTTATCTGAAGCCTCAAAACAAGACTTTGAATACTATAGAAAAAAAAAAAAAAAACGAGGTGGGAGCTTAGAAGCAAAAAACATCTAATTTTATAGAGTTAGGATATGGATAACTATTTTTCCGTTGATTGAAAGGCTGAAATGGACCAATTATTATATTAAGAAGAGCAAAAAAGAAAAATATTAAAGTTCAAGGAGACAACAGATTAAGAAAAAAAAAAAAAAAACAATTGTGCTTATCTTTAACTCTCAGACATAAGTTGGCAAAAGTAAGTAATGACATTAAGTTTACACATGTTTATCCAATGTTTAAGCAAGAAGTGATTCTTGATTCCTTAAACCTTATTAAAAACTAAGAAAATAAACCACAAATGCTAATTACATGAAATTAACAACTCGGCTCCATTTATATAGTATTTAACAATTCACTATAATAAGCAGCCATCAAATTCAATGCGACAGTGAAGAAAGCGACTGAGGATTATATTTCTTTATTAGCACTTTTTTTTATTTCTTTTCTTAAATGTGAGGGGAAAAACTATTTATAAAGTAGTTAACAATTCACTTTTTTTTTCCAAAGTTCCTAACTCCCCAAAATTCAATGTTTTTGCTTCTAAGTTCTAACCTCTTTTTTTTTTTTAATTTTTTTTAATTTTTTTAATTTTTATAGTCAAAGTCTTGTTTTGAGGCTTTAGATGAATGAAAAAAATATATGTTTAAACTTAATCATCTAAAAGAAAAGCATAAAGTAATGATATAAGTTAGTGGAAAGTAATTTAACTAGGAAATAATTAATTAATGACAGAAATAATACAGATTTTAATAAGGTAATATTTACCAAAATAACTAGATATTTTAACCATTGTTTTAATCAATGGTTGAGATTTTGTGTAAAATATATTAAATTTACACATGTGTAAGTGAATCCCCACTATACATATTCATATATAAATATATA
>CATIWM010082750.1:0-18185 GCA_949671775.1 Mallotus repandus | reverse complement strand
ATTTTTATAGTTATTTCCAATTAATTGTTAATTAGTGATAATTTTGGAAAAATATATGGAAAATAAACTTATTTATTATTTTTAAGTTAAATGAGCATTTTATTATTTTTATGATATTAATAAGTGATTTTAATAATTATTTGTAATTTGTGCTAAATTAATTGTATAATGGGAATTTTATGCTAGTAATGGATTTTATTAATAAATATTATTTTTAAACAAGAAATTTTTATTATTTATTTGGGAATAAATTACTTTTATATTTTTATTATATAAATAAATTAAATTGTGATAGTTAACTGAATTTTTATGATACATTAATGATTTGAGAAAGTTATATTATTTTTATGTATATTGTTATGTGTCGGTTCTCAGTTGGGCAATAAATATAGTTTGGGACCCAACCCGAGATTTTGAGTGATGTAGATATTTTGAAGTGTGTTTGCGTGCAGAAACGACTCTATTTTTAGTAGAGATATGTCCATTTTACAAATGAGACTCTGCCGAATTTTCGGTAGATTTCTCATAAAATGTGACATCGGGTTTGGCTAAGTTTTGTGTCTTAATCGAGTCATGTCCTAGATCGAGTAGTTCTTTAGAAATCTATAAAGTATAAAATTAGGAATTTATTCTAATTAGTTATTTATTATTGTTTTTTTTTTTAGTTACACCGCATGTTAGGCCTTCAGGATCGGACCAGTCGAACCAGAATAGAGGAGCACACTCAAACTGTGAGTTATTATTATATGTATGCATGACATATAGAAATCATTGTTATCATCTATATTTTGATGATATGAATTTAATATATTAGTTTGTGTCAAAATTTATTTATTTATTAATTATTATTATCATTATCATATACATATTTAAATGTCAACTTTATGTTCATAATTTGGATGCTTTTCATATTTAATATGATTTCATTTATGTATTTTGAATAAAATATTTTGGAGGATAGCCGTAAAATATGCTGCCTAGTGGGCTACATTAGGATTGTGTACGTACCGGTACGTTAGAATGCTTGATTTTATATTTGATTGATATTATGAAATTTATGACTTGAGTTATGGATTATTCAGATTATGGAGGTTTAATTGAGAGGCGTGACTGTTGTAGCTCGATGGACCTTTCAGGGTCTCGGGTCAATCCACCTACTATTGGATAAGAGAATGTTATTGGAACTAAGTGAGTCTGGTGGCTAGTGAGAATTCTGTGATTTGATGATGCGAACTTTTAGGGTTCTACTTTGATCCTCCAGTAAAATAAAATACGAAAAATATTTTCAAGCATCTGTGTGGATTGTATGAATAATTATATAATTATAAATATACCAATATTATTATTGATGCTTGTGTGTACGTGCATTAGGTTACATGTATATATATAATAATGATTCATTCAATGAGGTTTGATTCCTCTTAATTATTTTTTTCAGGACTTACTTCTTCAAACCTCCTATTGTAGTTCTCTCTGTCAGACTCTTTCTTCCCTAACTGATTTATATAAACTTTGAACTTTCATCTCTTTGTACTATTTAAACGCTACAATAGTAGTACGTTTTTGTTGTAGATTATTATGATGTATTAGTCAGTGATGTTGAACTGGTATGAACATAAAAGATTATATTTTGATATTATTTATAAAAGTTTTTTTGTGGATTTGTTTTATTATTTATCAAAGATATTAATTTTGCTTTAAAAAGTTTTAATTACTTAGTATTTTTATATATATGCTTGATATTGAATTGCGGTTTCAGCTTGCCACGGGTTATAGATTCGTGTGAATTTTTATCTTCTAGTGTCGGTCATGACCCATTGATTTTGATAATGATAGCAATTAACATAATTATCTTCTTAAAAAAATAATTAATTATTTGTACCGGCTAAAAAAAGCAATTAACGTAATTATCTTTAAAAAAAAAGAGAAAGAAATAAATTTAATAATATAGTTAAAATAATAAATTATATTTGCAATTTGATAGAATGCAGCCCTCCAAAAACAATCCAAATGAATAATGTCAGTGTCACCCTCCTCAGAACCAGAAGCCCTTTCCTTAGGACAGCATCCTTAATCCCATTCCGAAGTAACAAAATGCCAATTACAAGGTTCTCTTCCAAACCCAAAACTGGAATTCCCGCTTCAGACCCAATCCCAGGTTTCTCTTTCACACATACCTTAAAACTCATTCGCTGTTTTTATTTCATTGTCTCTGTCCTTCTAAAAAAAAAAAGTTTTGACTTTTGATTTTTTTTTCCGTACCCATTTCGAAAGTTTCATCTTTGATTGCAAATTTCAGGTTCTGATGATGTATCTGTCCCAGAAAGGCTTGTTTATGTGCGGAAAAAGAGAGTTAAAAAGACTTTGGAAGTTGCCGAGGAAGAGCTTAAAGTAGAAGCTAAAAATGTGAAAGTAACAGACTTTTCTTTTGCTCTTTTTAGCTTTTTTCTATATGGGTGTGTTCCTTTACAATTTGGCCTTATTGATCTTTACTATTTCTAATAATTCACCTAATTTTGATTATGGGTTTGGTTTCCTTTCATTTTTTTTTTTTTGTTGCTTCATTGTTCATAATAATAAAATGGGAAAGATAATGCTTTTAATTTTCTTGTTTTGATTGCAAATCTCTCGTATGATTGGCTTTGTTTGTTTCACTTGTTGCTTTATTAGCTTTATAGATGGATGTTTTGGGATGTAATGTAAAACTCTTGCAACTGCAGCAGGCAGAGTGTAATGGTTCAAGGCCTTACAAATGCATGTAGAAATGCCTTGAGACAAAAAAAGCAAGCTAATATTGGCGAATAATTCAGTGTGACTCATGATCTGTTGCTAGGAATTACTCTTAGCAGAGCAAAAATATTGTACTTAACAGTATTAGATTTTTTTTTTTCAGATTGTATATTATTGGATTGAAGCCAAAAAGTTCACTTTTATTTTTCTCTTGTGGTGTATTGCTTGTACTGGAACTTATATATATACAGTTGTTCCTGTTGTTCTTCATGATAAGTGCAAGTTGTAGACTTAATGTCTGTTGTTGCTTCTTTTGTGATACATGTCCTGAGCCTTTTCTTCTTAAATTAACCTATTATTATAATGTTTATAATCCCGTAAAGTGTGATTCCATCCAGACATTAGCTTTCTTTCCTTGGGAGATAGACAATTGTGGAGGAAGTTTTTGCCTTGTAGATTAGAACCAATTATTTTCTTTTTGTCTCCGCAGCTGGCTGACCTACCAGACGTTGAAGATTTTGCATTTAAAAGGGAAAATGGAAGTAAGTACGTCCTTTGGCAGTATTTAAGCAAGTATGACTTGAGTTAAATTTAGTCGTTTATGATACTTAGGTGTCACAGTCGCTCTTTTTTCTTTATTTGATAATGGAGCTGAAGTTAAGAACTGCCAATGTTTACGCAAGTGATTATTCATCTTTCTTAGATGTTGGACTTGTGGAATCCCATTCATCCCACGCAAATACTTGATGTGAGTTAGATCATAACTTAGAACTGTAATCCACTAGTGCCCTTATATGTCAAATCAGTTTGTCTGTTATTCATTTCTGATATGTCATTTGGAACATCGAATACTCTTCATTATAGAGGAATAAAATAGTGACTGGAATTTTATATGATGATATGTTATTGATGGATTGCATCATCCATTGAGTTAGTGATTTCTGAAGATGTTGCTTCATCAATTGTGTTTAGTTCTGCAGCCAATGCTATCTGTTTCTACCTGGGAAATTAAATACAACTGATCCTCATGGAAGATTACTATAACTTTAAGATTATTTTTTTTTATTGTTCTCGATTTCGAAATGTATCGAAGCCTTGGGCAGTAAAAAAAAGCAGAATACTTTATTTCCAGGATTGGATTTCGTATTTGAATAAACACCATAATCGTAAAAAAGTAGGTTGGCAGGTTCTCTCACGCGCGCATATGCACACATGTGTGTGTGCGTGCGTGTATACACGCGTACGTGCGTATGCATACATGAGTGGATAGAGGAGGGGAGATGTTGGTCAATGTTCAAATAGTAGTGGCCATTGCAGGAGGTCCAATTTTTCCTTTATTATTAAACTATTACACATGAGGCAGGATCACTGGTAAAAGAATACCAAGACATTTCAGGTTAAATTTGGATAACGGAACACAACAAATGGTATCACTAATACAATGTCCTTATCCGTTTGTGGACCATATTAAGAGTAATGTCCATCTTCTGTGCTTCTCATTCAATCCACATTTGAATGCTCAGATTAGATTTTAAACCATTGATTTTTCTCATGCAAATGGTTCTGCAGGGAAGTCAAAACCCAACATAGATGTGCTTCCTGTGGACACTGGTGTTGCTTCAATTAGTAGGCCAACAGGTATGCAGAAGTACATGGATTCAAACTTGTTTTGGACTTAACATGTAGAGGAGAAGAAAGTTGAGAAGAAACTATGTTGTAGCCATATACTTGTAACTGGAATTTGTAACATTCCAAGTGCAGTTTTTTCCTTGTTATACATAGATGTATGAAAGAGGAGGAAAATATGAAACATCCATTGGATAGCTATAGATAGAATTTACATTTTTTCATGGTACTTGCATTTTGAATTGTTCATTTTAATTGATGCAGATGAACCCCCTGCTAATTGGGAAATAGTACTTGAAGGGATTCGCAAAATGAGATCCTCAGAAGATGCACCTGTAGACACAATGGGATGTGAGAAAGCTGGAAGTTTTCTTCCTTCTAAGGTATTGTCCTCTACAATTTGGTCATGGCTTTATGAAAATAGTGCAGAGAGACATTAGCTGTTTTTCTTTTTATATAGTCTTGTTAATAAATAATTTTCTTTCCCTTCTAATCATAAATATTCTTAGCTTATGGCTTTTCTATGATCATGTAGTTATTGCATAATATTGTTTGGATGACTAGAAATCCCATTTTGTTGACATGGGCTTAAAAATCTTCACATTATGGTCCTATTGGTAGCTTAGAAGCATTTCAAAGCTTGTAATTCTGACCTTGGACATATCCATGTGTAGGAATTATTATGATGGGTGCATACATCCACTGAACATATAGTGTTTAATTTTGCCAACGGAAACACTATAGTCTTGGCTTATTAGTGTTGTTGAGACATATCTCCTGTTACATCTCTTAAGGGTCTGCTTGGATTGAGGGTAAGGAGGGGGAAGAGGGGGTAGGGGAAGGAGAGGTACAGACTTACCCTTGTTTGGGAGGCAAATGGGGGAATTTAACTTACAAGAAAAATGGTCATTTTTCTTACGCCCCATTTTGGGGTGTAAGGAGAGGGAAGGGATGGGATGAGGTTATGTCCTTTTTTTATGTCAATTTTACCCTCATATAAAATATTAATATCATGTATGAATTGTATGAATGAAAAAGGACATTTTTGTATTTTTATTGTTTACGTCCCCTTAATTACTCTTCCTCCCCTCATTTCATTCCCAAACAAGGGAATGGTAACCATGTACACTTACCTCTCCTTCTCCTCCCTTCCCTTTCCATACCTTCGCTTACCTTCCTTTAATTACCCTTCCTTTACACTCCATCCAAGCAAAGCAAGAGTAATAATTTCTTCTGGATGATTTTTTTTTCAGAAACCTGCTCTTCCTTTATGGCTAAGGCTACTATACTTGGGTTCTGTAATTGTCTGAAGGACATGTTAAAAGACAAAGTGGCATGATCATCTGAGAAAATAAAATTGACCTTGTTTAACTTTGATTGAATTACTAGAGTCTGTGTATATTTTTATAATGGCAATTTTCACAATCATTGTCATCCTACTTGTCTATGAAGAATTTGAAACTCAAGTATTGCAATCATCACTTTCTTGCCCTGTTTTATGAAAGCCCTGATGCCTTTTTTTCCCTTGCTATTGGGTTCTTAATATAAACTTGTTATGATATTATAATCTGAACATCAAGCTTTTTTTTTTTTTTAGGAAAGAAGATTTGCTGTCTTGGTGTCTTCTCTTATGTCAAGCCAAACCAAGGATCATGTAACACATGGCAAGTTTTACTAATAAGATCACATCACCATTACTAAAATGAGAACTGCTACATTCCTGCTTGTCTATGGACAGAATGCACACATTTATTTGTGTGCAGTTGCATGTTTTAGTTCTTTCTTTCTGGTTTTATTATTATCCTCTCAGAAATGACCTCTTGGAGTGCAGGAGCAATTCAGCGTCTTCACCAAAATAATCTACTTACTGCTGATGCCATTGACAAAGCTGATGAAACAACAATTAAGGACTTAATTTACCCTGTAAGTTTTCTTAGGAACCACATCAATAAATGGAAAGCTTTCTTATTTTACCTGATATTTCATATCCAAACAATTTTAAGTATTTTTCTAAGGCTTTTCTGACTAGTTGTATGTATTTTCTTCTGTGCTAATTAAACTTCTATTGTTATATTACTGTTAGGTTGGCTTTTATACAAGAAAAGCAAGTAATATGAAGAAAATTGCAAAAATTTGTCTTACCAATTATGATGGAGACATACCTAGGTCCTTGGAGGGCTTGCTATCACTTCCTGGGATAGGTCCTAAAATGGCTCACTTGGTAGGTGTTAGCTGCATTGTCCATTGTTGTCAGATTGTTGGCTTGGTTTCTTAAGGTACTCTGGTTTGTGCTTCTTAAGGTTATGAATATTGCTTGGAATGATGTTCAAGGGATATGTGTAGATACCCATGTACACCGCATTTGTAATCGGCTTGGATGGGTGTCTCGGCTAGGCACAAAGCAGGTAGTCTCCCTAGCATTTTCTGATATCGCATTCCATTAGAAATTTGTATAGTTTTTTTATCTACACATTTAGTCTTTAAAATATCCAGCTTCTTACAATAATTTTCCCCTTTATAATGGCATGAAATACAAAGTGTTAAAATGATAATTATATTATAAAAGTCCCAAAAGGTGTTGTATATGTTGCATAATTTGAGTAGGATCAAACCAAGGCATGATATGAATTTTGTGACAAATTATCCACCTCTTTTGACCTTGTACAAATCATATGAAAGCAACTGTTCATTTAGATTCTTTTTGGTATATCTGTGTCGTATTATTCATGAACTTTTAAATGGATGGTGTTTTTTATGATATGTATGCAATAAGAGAAATTTATGTTTAATACAAGGAATGTACTTTATGAAAATCTTTTGAATGAAGAACCTACCAATTGGTGTTCCGGGACCTAGTGATTCATTTGGTCTATGATTTTCTTCTCTGCGGTTCCTTCAATAAGGAGCATTACATCAATTCTGTCTTTCTTTGCTAGAAAACTTCAAATCCTGAGGAAACGAGAGTGGCTTTACAACTTTGGCTTCCAAAGGAAGAATGGGTCCCAATAAACCCTCTTTTGGTATGTGTAGCTTATCCATGTACACACAGACAAGCATTTCCCTGTCACTGATTGCAGTTTTACGAAGCTGCAAGTGGTGCAAATTAATAAGCATTTAACTGAAAGTCCTATCTTGCTTGCAAATTGACAGGTTGGATTTGGACAGACAATTTGTACTCCACTCAGGCCACGCTGTGGAATGTGCAGCATAAGCGAATTTTGCCCATCTGCATTTAAAGAGACATCAAGTCCAACATCCAAGATGAAAAAGTCTGGTCTGAGCAAGAATTGATAAATGAAAATTTTTTTGAGAGAGAACTTGGTTGTGGCAAATACAATACATTTTTGTGTATCAATCAAATACGGTACATTTTTGTGGCACTTCGTCCTGTAACCTGTACCATAGATTGTTTATGCAGGTCTGATCAAAGATGGCTTTACTTGTAAGAGCAATGTAATTATTGAAAGGATTATGCATTTTTTAGCGAAATATGGACAGTTTATCTTTTATATTCATTTTGAAGGGCTACCTTGTATATGTCAAATCGGAATTTGAATGTCTTCCGTAGGATGTAACTAAACAAATACCTATTGATGATGTTGATGAGATATGCTAGCAACTTCTTTTTTCTTCCATTGTCTAAAATTCAATAGAATTTCCTGATGATGGTCAGACGTGGAGATTTTTCAAGAATTATATAAGAACTTATGCAGTTCCTTGAAGCCATTTGCAGCCAATTATTCACTTGGAATCACATGCACGCACTCTGCGAGTTGACACTAGTCAACTCAGAATTTTCTGATCATAAATTTCATTTAAAATATTTTCCAGTCAAAATCTTTTCATTTCTGAATGTTTTCCAGTCACACTCTGCTCTGTTAGAGCAGTTCTTGTAGATGTTAGATGCTATACCACTGATGCCAAATGCATTATTTTTATCATTTCATAAACTTAGCAGACAGGAAAATGAAGTCATGTTTATTCAACCTGAATTGGTGAACTACCAAAAACAAAATTATGAAAGAAAATAATTTGATATTAGTAGGGGGTTCACTAAATTTAAAAATATGAGGTTTTACGGTGAATACAAAGAGTCGAAAGAAATTAGGATTTCACATGTGATACAAATTACGAATTACAAAACCAAGCAGTAGGAAACATATCCTGTGTATCTATTCCTTGTAAAATTGACTGACCAAACCACACAGCCACAAATAATACTTAGTCCAGTAATCAGTTAGGCTGGCAAAGGCAGCTTGCCCTTTCGCCAGATCCAATAGTTAACTCTCATTGGATCGACATGCTCCAAGACAAAGCATACTGCTTTTGCCAAGTCTGGTTCTGGTGGATCGGAGCTTGATATCCTCAGAGCATCAACAGCATCTCTTAATTCTTGGTTTGCTTGAAAACCGTGGCAGAGAAGATCCAAAAGCATGCTCAGAGCAAATATATGGTTAGTTTTGGCACTCAAAATTTTCAGACATACAGAAGAGACTTGAGGGTCCTTGATCAAAGTCTGCATGTCATCTTTGTATAGGCCTCGCAGATATCGCCAGGGGCTCTCATTCTCAGGGTTAGCTAAAATGGCCTCAACTGTGAACTTTACTTCAGACACTCTCATGGCCTTAAGGCCTCCCAATAAGGGAGATCTAGTTATAACAAAGTATCTCTGTTACAAGGAAAAAAAAAATTAGCACAAATGAAAATAAGAAGATAAATTTGGTGTAGACTGAAATATGGAAATGCATTAAAGGTGTAATGTGCATGTACACAGAATCATTTCTGGGACATTTGTTCTATTTAAATAACAAGTTAGATATGCGGAACACATGGTTAAGATGTAATGGTACATTTTATTTGTCTTTTTATAATTTACTATGTCAATAGATTAATAGAATGTGCTAAAGTGTCTTATCCTTGCCTGATTCCAAGCAGAATTGTTAAAGACATCATCTTCAAGGAGCTCCCCACAATAGTCAAGCTCATCTTCCCATCCTCCTAAAGCCTGCAGTACCCACTGCATGAAGAGAGAGGAATTCCAAAGAAAACACATCATAAGGAAAGAAAATCTGAAATTTTCAAATAGAAGCGAAGAGTGGCATGCACTTCGGATATATCGGATAGTAGAACAAGAACAAACCTGCCGGTGGGACCAGGCATGATAATTTTTAGCGTCAAGGGAAAGAATCTTTCTGGTAAACTGAAGTTCCTTAGCTGCCGCATCAGTCCCTATTTTCTCTACAACCCACCGCCTATGATGCCTACAACAGAAAATATCCAGCATTAAGATTAGTATTAATGTATCGCAAATTAGTGGAAAATTATAATATGCATACATACAAGTTTGTTAAATAAAATGAAAGCTGCAACTGACTTTCAAATGCCATGACTAACCCAAAATGAACAACATGGGATTAAAAAGATCCATTGATATTTACTTACAGAAGTAAATATGAGTCAACGGTCTACACTGCCATATGCTACCCGCTAATCAAGAAGACTTCGGAATAAAGAGCATTAATGTTATACACTTAAACAGAAGAATGACAGTGAGCCTTCATGCTTTTGCCACTGATTCTACAGTTCATAATTAAGAAACCCCATTTAATCCACCAAAAAGCTCAAATTTGCCAATTAGGCACCAGATTAACCATCACCAACTAACATTACTATTTGTGTTCGATAGCCCATGCAGGGAATTAGAAAGAACTATCTATCTAAACACAAAAATATGCTAGGAACTGACTGAAAGTCATGCCCTGGTTTGCAAAAACACATTGAGCTCTAGTAAAAGAAGTGAGAATGCATGAGGAAAGAATCAAAGGATACTCCACTAATAACCATTTAGCCAAATGTGTTCATGGGACACTACATGTTCACACTCAAGTTCATGGATGAGCAGCTGGAATTCAAATCGTGGTTCAAGCACAGGTCAGCATCTATGCAAATTCCCAAGTGTTAACCACCCAGTAACCAAATCACCGTCTCTTTCAAACAAAAACAAAGAAAAGAGCTACCACGCTCCACAACTCACCAAACAACTAGCTAAAGTTTCAATCTTTTTGCTTCTAAGTGACCAACATAATGAACTCTAAATCAGAAAAAGCAAAATCTCCTCACCATATCTGATAATTTTTGGTGTTTTTCTTTGCAATACGTTCAATATAATCCAATTCTTTATGCAAATCTATATTCAATGCCTCAAGCACCAACCGCCTGAAATGCCAAACCTTTACAAAAAGAAACAATTTAATTGAGTAATATAAGAAGAATATAGAAGAAAAAGAGAAAGGGGTAAGTGGGTACAGTGTAATTGCCGGGATTTTGGAGGATAACAAAGTGGGTGAGTTGGAGAGCGCGCGGGGATCGTTCATCGGATAGATATATAGCTCGAAAGTAGTTCATAGTCTCCTCGAAATCAGGCTTGTAGGCGATGGGGACAACTGGGTTTGGACCGTCGTCTTGTTGAATTGGGACTACGTCGGACCATTCTGGTCTCTGGCTCAGTGGCACCGTCTCCTCCAGACGTAAGTCGTCGTCGGAGTCCATCTTTTTCTTCTGCACTAGTCGCTCTACTGTGGATCAGGGGAGATTTTGAGCTCTTTTGTGTGCATTATTAGTACAATAATTTATACTACTAATTTTTTTTGAAAATGATTAAATTTATCCCGAAATTTGATTTTTTATATTTTATTTTAAAATTATATTAATTTACCTATTTAACTTTATAAATTATATTAATTCTATTTTATTTTAATTTAAGAGTCTGAATTATTTTAAAAATTATTTTTAAATTTTTATAAAATAAATTTTTTTATTAAAATTTTTTTCTTTTATTTTTAACAAAAATAAAATGTAATGTAGCAAAAAAATAAAACTAAAATATAAAAAAAATATTTTTAAATGTTAATTTTACTGCTTTTAAAATACTTTCGTTGAAATATTTTTATAAAATTATTTTTTTGCATTATTTTATATATAAAAACCTTCATATTTTAATTTTTTTAAAACTTTTTTCTCGACTTTTATTTATATTATTTAATTTTTT
Organism: Mallotus repandus; assembly: GCA_949671775.1. Lineage (NCBI taxonomy): Eukaryota > Viridiplantae > Streptophyta > Magnoliopsida > Malpighiales > Euphorbiaceae > Mallotus > Mallotus repandus. The sequence continues at coordinate 6,781 of CATIWM010082750.1, read as the reverse complement.
TTAATAAACATTGAACACAAACACAAAAAATTATTTTTTGAATTATTTTATAAAGATAGAAAATTATTTTTTAATAATAAAAAATTATTTTTTTGAAAAAATAAAAAAATTTAAAATCTAATAATGCAAAAAACAAAACTTATATATTTTATTTTTATTAAAAATAAGAGAAAAATATTTTAATAAATAAATTTTAAAATATATTTTACACTCTTAAATTAAAATAGGATAGAATTGATATAATTTGCAAAATTAAATAGCTAAATTGATATAACATTTGAATAGCTAAATTGATATGAATTTGTAAATAGGATATTTTTGAAAATTGAACCAAATTTTGGGATAGATTTGATCATTTTTTCTTATTTTTTTTACTATAAAGTTTTTGAAAGTTTTAAAATCAATTTTTTTTTAATTTTTAAAACTAATGTAAAATTAAATTATAATAACTTTTTATAGTTTTACTTTATTTTTCACTTATTACAAATTACAATATTTTGAGGTGTGCAGAACAAGTCGATTTGGAGGCCTCCCATAAGGCTTGAAAGGGCTTTAGTCATTTAACTGAAGTGCACACACTTTTTATATTTTTACTTCAATTGTCATATTTAAAAACATTAATATGTACTTTTTTATTTTAAAGTTCAAATTAATAAAGAAAATTTTGCTTATAAAAATAATTTATATAACATTTTTAAAAATTATATTTTGTGTTTCTTTAATAATTTTTTTAAAATTTTTCAACAGTTTGAATAAGAAATAAAATGGAAAAATCTCTCTCGGTTAGTTTAAATTTAAAAATTTTACTTAAATTCAAGTTATTAAATTATAATTTTTATTTATTTTATACAAATTCTTAAGTATAATTTTGATTTTTATAATTTATTTTTTAAGCATAGTAAATTATTTTTATAATTTAACATTAAAATTTAATATGAAAAAGTAATAATAATAAATTTAAACCTTCACAAAATATTAATACAATATGAAAACGTGAGAATAATTTTTTTGCGCCGTATCTTCTATAGTTACTTTATTTTTTACAAATTTCTATATATATAAATAGAAATTTGGACCCACTGAAGGAATCCACGCGCGTGGGTTATGATTTGTCCACTTGGCAAGTAGTTTTAAGAACCCACGTGTGTGGGTTATATCCATGCGCATGGATAATTAATCCATAAGCGTAGATTAACGAGCCGCATGGATTTTTTAAAACCTATGCGAGCTTATTAACCCATAGTGTCCTTAGTTTAAGAGGCTTATTAGGTCTGGTTTGTATGTTTTTCAGGGTTATTAGAATTTTACGGGCATTCAGGTGCGAATCGGGCTTTAAACCGATGAACTAGACCTTTAGAAGCTTCGGCTCAGCTCCTTAAGACCTTAATTCAAGGCTTTCGAGTTCCAGTTTCACACCTAAGGCTCGGTTTTTAAAATGAAACCCTTATTTAGATAATTTAGGAGGGGTTTGGGTCCTTTAAGCCTCCGATTCAATGATTTGGGTCTTTGATTCAAGTGTTCGGGGAACCCGATTCATTGATTCGGATGTTCGATTAAGGGTTGTGGGGTTCGCTACTTTGGAAGCACGCTTAGGATATCCTCTTGAGAGGTTATCCTCAATCTAGTCGATAGAAGACTTTCATCATCGGACCATTTGAAGGATTGTTGAAAATTAGGTGTCAACAGCCTCTAAAGGCTAACGTTTTCAAGGCTCAAGGTTTCAAAGCAAAGGCTAAGAAACTCCAACCATATCATGCTTTCATGTACACAAAAAGGCATACTTCGAAACATGCAACTTCACACAACCACATGCACACTTGTGAATGTATGTCTCATGTGCACTCTAGGTCTCCAAAATTCATGCATGATTGTCCTTGTGATTAGCATGCTCGTTTCAAATATTCTATGCCTAGAAAAAGTCTATATTTATCACTCTTATGGAAGGCATGCACATACTGGTAGGCAAAGTAGATTTGTCAATGTTAGATGTTTTTATTGCATAAGATTAGGACATACTTAACAACATGTGTTACTATAGAAAATTTCACCTTAACCTTATATCTAAAGACTACCTTCAGATAAACAAATCAAGAAGGCTTGGGTACTAAGACGTGTTTAATCTCATGTTATGTAGGAATAGTTAAAGTTGACTATATGCTAATGATGAGTTATTAAAATCAATTTACATAACTTTTTATTCAACATGCAAACATTAGCATGTCAAAAAAGAATTTGACCTTTGCATGAACAAAATAATTCTTAAAAATTGTATGATCTTGGAATGATATTTTCCATTATTTTGAATAATTTTTATTTGATATTTTTCAATTAGTTTGCTTATTTTGCAATTTGTATATTTTTCTTTTAATTTTCTCCCTTTTTCACTTTGACAAAAGGAGATAGAAACTTGCCATTTTGAATGATAATAATCATAACTAGCATGCTAAAGAGGGGAGAAACTAAATATTTGTTATGTTTAACTCACCCTTGCATATATTGAGGGGGAGAAATTTCCAAACCCCTTAGTATTAGGGTTGTAATCGAGCCGAATATTGAGAAGATTGAGCTCGGCTCAACTTTTTGGAGGTAGGCTCGAGCTCGACTAGAGCTCGATTATTTTAAAGATTTCATGTTTGAGCTCGAGCTCAGCTCATGATTGTAATGCTCGTGCTCACTCGGATTCGGCTCATTTTTTACTCATTTGTATTAAGCTCGAGCTCATTCATTTGAAAAATTAGGCTCGTTTGAAGCTCGTTTGTTTAGAGCTCATTCAAGAGATTATTTAAGAGCTCATTCAAGAGCTCGTTTAAGAGCTCATTCAAGAGCTCATTTAAGAGCTCGTTTAAGAGCTCATTCAAGAGCTCGTTTAAGAGCTCGTTCAAGAGCTCATTTAAGAGCTCGTTCAAGAGCTCAATTAAGCCTAAATGAGAGCTCGAGTTTAAGCTCGGTGAGCTTGGTAACAAGCTCAAAAATTGTAGAAAATAATAGCAATTTAACATTAAAAATTTGGTACCTAATAAAACCTTACAACCACCCATCTAAACTAGCTAAAAAGTTCAAACACAACATATAAATACAAAATTACAATCCATAATAAAAAGGTTAACTTCTACATAGAATCTAGAAAGCATGAAGCAAGTCTTCCTAGGCGACCATTTCCAAGCGTTGCATCATATTCCTGCAAAACAAAAATTCCTAATAGTCAATAGCTGAATGCATCTTGGAAGTGGTTTAATGAAAAAAAGCATTTCAAAAATCAAATAAAACAACAATTTATATATGCAATTTCTGCATTTCAAAAATCAAATAAAAATCAACCTAATCCTGCAAAAATGACAACAATTAACAAACAAAAAACAATCAGTAATCTGAGCATAAAAAGCTAGTATTAAGAAAAGCTAAAGAAATTATGCATTATTAAGATGAAAAAATTTTGCATAAAAAGCAATTCCGCATTATTAAGAAAAACATACAACAATAAATTAAACAAATTAATATAACTACTTGCACACTAAACCTGAATAAAAAGCCATTTGCACATCATACCTAAATAAAAATGTTGTCTTCAAGAGGTAGGTATTTTAATCTCTGAATAGGATACACAGGCTTACAATTAATAACCAATTCTAACTTGCTACCTGGTCATCCTTACAAGATCATTTACATACCTCATCCGTTTCCAAGTTCACTTTTTCTTGTACCAGCAATACAAGCTCAAAGCACTCACTACACAGTCCTTTATCCCCTCTAACATGTGCAAACTCGGCAAGTTCGAAGCATCATCTGCATACATCATTAGGACAACAATAGCAGTAAAACTTTAGGGACTTGTGACATTCCAAACAAGAGTGTCCTGAAACATTAAAAACGTATCACTTGCAATGATACTAGCATTTGGCTTATTTGTTTTATATTTAAAAATAAGTAATTTAAAGCTCCATTTTTTCACTTGAAATAACTTGCCTATGGAAGATTAGGTCAATATCTGAGAAATTAAATCACTTGGTTGTAACAATAAAATCTAGTAGAGTTTTTTTTTTTTCTTTGGGGGGCACTTGAAATGCATCAACGAAAAAAATTTTCCACTTCAATGAATAAGAGTACAAGAAAAGTTTAAACTTTTTGAGGATCCTACATTTTTTCCATTAGATCTTTAATTAAAAAAATATATATTGGTAAAAAAAAGAAAAGAAAGTTGCATTAACCAGGGTCCAAGATTGGAGATCATAAATATTCAAGAAAGTTCCTGGATTGTTCATGCATTGTACTTTACTAAATCAAATATTCGAGAAAGGGAGCACACGGACCTGACAATTGGAGAATGCAGAGAAGGGGTTAAAAGAATCTGTCAATCTGTCGAAAGGTCCGGTGCTGACTGCTAAATCGCTCATGCAAAGTGTGACAAGCAGATGGGTAGGGGGAGCGATCGCCAGAAGCTGGCAGTGGGTAGGGGGAGTAGTCGGCGGAAGGTGGCAGTGGCAACTAGGGTGAGATGTATGAGCAAGTGCGGGATGAAAATAATTTAGGTAGGGAGCAGCGATAGTAGAGGGAAAGGGGGGATGTGTGAAATGAAGAAATTATTAGGTTAATGGTTGTGTTTTTTTGTGTTTTTGTGTTTTTGATATCAAAACTATGTAGTTTTAATATGAAACTACATAGTTTTGAGGTTATACAATTAAATTAGTTTAGATTATATATTATTTAATTTTAATTTTAATTAATATTATATCTTTTTAATTAGTTTTGTTTAATTGTTAAATTAAAAGTAAAATTTATTATAAATATCGATGTTAATTTAAAATACAAATATTTACAAATATAATTGTAATGTGATTAGATAATTGGAAACTACATGATTGTATAATTAGATATTAAATTATTTTAATACTTTAAATATATGTAGTTTATATTGTGATTATATAAATATACGAATATCACTATCACTTAAAAATATGAATATTACTTAACTTTATGTGCAGGTAAGAAATTTATTATCTATTGGTTTAGAGTTAAGCAACGCCATTTAATTATATTATAAATTTAACAACATGTAGTTTACATTATGATTAGATAATAGTAATTTATAATTTGAATTATATCTATCTAATAATAATATAAATTATACTTAATGTTATTACTCATAATATCACTAATACTAAATTTATTTGCTTAATTGAAGGTTATTTGTGTTTTTAAGTTTTGACATCAAAAGATTCAAAACTACGTAGTTTTGACATGAAACATGTAGTAATGGCAGACTACACCTGTAAGACATTTATTATTTGTTTATAATTAGATATTTAATTATTTTATAGTCTTTAAAATACATAGTTTAATTTGTAATTAGGAAATTATAATTTACAATTTGAATTATATCTATCCAATAATAATATAAATTAAAATTTAAATATATATCACAAACATTATTATTGTTATAAGTACAATGAGATAATAGTAGCATAGGTAGTAATAAAGAAAATTAATAGAATTATTATAATACACAAAAAATTAGTATTACATTACTCAATATTTAGTTAATTTAAAATAATGGCCAAATGCATAGTTTTGCCACTTTAAATAATATATATTTAATACTATATTATATTCAGTAACTAATTTAAATTATATTTCCCCAATATTAATACTAATACTAACTTATATATATACACGAGCCTGTTCGCGAACTTGGTTCACGAGTCTATTCACGAGCTCATTAACAAGCTTGTTCGAGAACCTATTCACGAGCCCGTTCGCGAGCCTGTTCATGAGCGCGAACCTCTTAACGAGATTATTCGCGAGTTTAAATGAGCCGAGCACTAAGATGTTTGGGCTCGGCTCGTTTATCTTACAAGCCTCAAAATTTTGTTTGAGTTTCACGAGCTAGTTTACGAGCCTATTAACGAGCCTGTTCGTGAACTTACTCACGATCCCGTTCGTGAGCTTTTTTGCGAACCTCTTAACGAGACTATTCGCGAGTTTAAATGAGCCGAGCACTAAGATGTTTGGGCTCGGCTCGTTAATCTTACGAGCCTCAAAATTTTATTTGAGTTCGACTTGTTTAACTTAATGAACGAGCTCAAATGAGCTTTTACCGAGCCGAGCTCCGAGTGGCTCGTTAGCGGCTCTGTTTGTTTACAACCCTAAACAATAATAATCATTTCAGAATACATAACTCTCCAAGAAGAATAGATAATATACAAAGGGAGCAAAATTAACAATCGTGGCTGAAGGAAAGCTGCCTGCATATGTAATTGTATAACTATTAAATCCAACACCATTCTGATAAGATTTAGATGAATCTCCTTGATCAGCTCTGGCATGTGCTGCTTTTGAATGCTCCTTTCTGAGCTTTAAAGAAGTTGTTTGGAGGGAATCCTTGCTGCCATCCATTATATTGCCATTGCAAATGGGTTCATATAAGAATCTAGGGAAAGGAAGAGGTGACAATAGTGGTTCAGGTAGGTAGTGGATTTAGGTGGTTTTGAGTAATAACAATTTTTTTGGTAATAATGGTGCTAATGGGTAACGGTTATTGATGATGCTCGGCCTAAATCCTGACACACGGGTAGGTGGAGTTTGACTTGGCAGGAGTAGGCGCTTGTTAAGGATGGATCCAGGCGGGGATCCTTACTGTGTACAATAGTCAGATAGGTGGGATTCAGCCTCAGCTTGGGCGGGACCCACAGACCGAGGGGCTTCTTCTTTGGCAAAAAAGGCACCTCTTGTGGGGGAGAGTGTCCTACAGAGGTATTGTCCCGTCTTAGCTCAGAGTGACTTTTGT
>CATIWM010082716.1:0-12718 GCA_949671775.1 Mallotus repandus | reverse complement strand
TTGAGTTTTCAAGGCTTACTCAAAAACTGATTCACAAGTGTTTTGAAGGCTTACACTAAAACCAAATTCCCAAGTGTTTTAATGGCTAAACACTTAAACCAATTCCTTTAGAATAGAACCTCACTTCCCTTTTATTTAACCCCATAAAATAGAAGAATAAGAATTTCTATTCTAACACTCACCAAACTCTCATAAGAGTTTACTAAATACAAGAATGAATTAAAGAGAATTTTGAGCTTTAATTGAATGCTTGAGAATGTATAAATGAAAAACAAGTTTCTTAACCTCTAAATGATCTTCAAAGGTTGTATTTATAGTTGAGCAATTCAATTATAGCTGTTGGAAAAAATAATTTTGTTTCCAACAAATTCAAACATCATTTGAATGAAATTTGGACTTTTAGCCTGCATTTTCTCTGGTTCCAGTCATGATCACACTGATCCTGGTTGGAATATTAAAAAATATATTTGTTATAGCCGCTATCTTTGAAGTCAGCATTGATACCAGTCATGATTGCCTTGATCCCATTTGGGATCACACTGGTCCCAGTCGGGACATTGGCCCAGGATATGTTTTGGAAGATTTCTTCAATTTGGTGCAATTTTGGTCCCGGTCGGGACTTGCATTTTTTTGGTCGGGATCATGAATTTTAGCCATTAAAGATGATCGAATTAGCCTTAGATTTCTTCTTAAAAGTTGTAGGTATTTATCTTATATTTCTATATCACTTTGATTAACCTAAATTGGACATCTATAGCTCTAGATATTGTTGAAATACTAAGAGCTGCTCAAATCAAAATGAAAACTGCATATGCTGATTTTAACTGAATATTTCTAGAACCAAATGAATTATGATTTTGATAGGTAAGATTAATTTGGAAAGATTATGATGTATAATTCAAATTTTAAGAATACAACTTTCCCATTATAATGGTCTAAGACTTCCAAAATCTTCCTGGAATCCCAAAGGTCGATTTAGCCCAAAAGCACGCTTAACTTCATTTTGATTTCCATTATAGTCCTAGCTTATACACACTTAAACAAACATATTAAGTGCTCAAAATCAAGATTGATTATTGCTAAGGTCAACAACTTGCTTTATTATTATTTTTCCTTATAAATACTGACTTAAGCTTCGAAGTGTTTGTGGGAAAAACCCCACCCCTTCACTCGTTCTTCTCATCGATGTAAGTTCCATAAGCAAAGATTCCATTTGGAGTAACAAGTGGCACCATCTGTGGTGACTTAGCTTATCTTGTTTGCTAAAGATAATTAAGAGCTAGGCAACTGAAATTGAATTCTGAATTATCATTACATGTTGGAACCTACCTCAGCAAGCCCAAACAAACAATCAAACCATTCAAAAAATTTAAGATGTGTCATTATCATATTACAATGGGACAACCACAATGCATGGTCATCAAGTTGAATAACTCAAGTGCTTCAATCATTAATCTCAGTTTACATCTATATAGATGGTCCAGAGATCAGACTTTCAAGGGCCATTCTGAATAAGTGATAATAAAGGCTTGGAATATTTAGCACTATGTTCATGGGCATTAATGGTAATCCATTGCTCATATAAAACATGGAATATAATCATAGAGATAGTGGCAATCCTAGCTAGCTTCATGTATAGAGGAGCTGAAATATAGGAAGGACCACGAGTGAGCCATCAAGATTCGCGGTGCACAATCGTGAAGCCAGAGACATGATGATTTATGATTTTATGGGAATAGGAGGGTCAATACCAGTAAATTTTCATAAGCATCAAGACAACCAACAAGAAACTCACAAGTTTAATAATTCATAGTGATAATAGATCCATAGAGGCCCACAGCTAATAACAACTTCAAGAGCAACAACAGTTGACAAGTCATCGGATATTCCTTCATAAAGTAGCAAACTAAAGATAGTTGAAGTATAAAGAGCATAATCTGAAATCGCTAAAGTTAATAAAGCACAAACTTAAGGTGCCTTATCAATCGATAGAGTTGTACAGTTTTAAGCTACTTGTTACTTGCTAACAAGTTACGAAACTCGAGACTGAGGTTCACTCGAAGCTATAATATCACCAAAAAAATTTCCCAAGTTTGTGTTATTAGTGTTATGAGTTGAAGCTGGTTCCTACTTTAGATCACAAGGAGTAGAACTCTCTCATTTTTTTGTTTAAAAAAAATACATCCTCTTATTTTCACCCACTGAACATCCACCTGAGCAGAAATCCATTATGGAAAACCCAGAGAACCAGCAGTGGCTTGATTGTTCAACTTTATTCAGAAAGCAAAAGAAAATTTCACAATGTCCCGCCCTGAACAAAAAGTAGTGACAGAGGAACTCATTGTAGCATCCATCAAGACAGAACATAAACAGCTCAACTAAGCAGCATTTGAGACGATTAATCTTTGTTGATGGAGATGAAGCTGAAAAGAAAGCTTCATGTTGTTCTATATATGGACGAGGCTTTATTTTCCAAAAATTAAACATTTCATGAGAAAAACTTCAGTAGAAGTTCAAAGCATAGTTGAAAAAAAAAAGGTAATGAAAGTTTCCTAGCCTTACATTGAGAATGAGGATCAAGTGCATCTATAAAGCACAAAGCATTGAAGCACAAGAGACCAAGTATGAACGTGTCATAGATCAAGTGTGAGCATTAAAAAAAATTCGAACAACTTAGCCAAAACCATATTTCTATATCTTTAAAGTGAGAATTAACTCGAGTAAAGTTAGGATATACACTACTGGAACAAATCAAATCGCGGCAATACAAGTCCACTTCTCCTCCAAAACTAATTGATGTCAAACGTTGAAGCTCCTAATATTTAGTGTCTTAAAGAATTCTTCCAAGTCATGGGCCACGTATCCGACTTTATATCAATTCTAAACCAACAATCTTGAAGATTACAACACCAACATCAAACAATAATTTTTAGTTTTAAAAGGAAGTAACACTAATTTTACTGAGCATCCACCGAGAGCATCGAATACCCGACACTGATTTTTTTAGCATTAAAATTTCAAGTACCAAGCAATCAATCCGTAGTTAACCAATCCCCTAAATTTGCCATTCACTAGTTTATCATCAGGATGCTGCAAAAGTCCAAAGTCTAGGATCTTTTTTGATTCCGTGGAAGGAAGTCCAACATCTCTTGTACTATAATTTTGCGCACACACCTTTGATCGGCTATTCATCTTGGCTAGAAAATATGTAGCCAACAATGGACCATTGATGGAGTTGATGCCATTTATGCTTTAAAAAAAATAACTTGCCCTTGAATTTTTCAACTCCAACAGGAGAATGAACTTCGAAACAATCAACAACAATTGACGTAAACAACGAAGATAAATATTCGTTGACTAAGGAGCAGGACAAAAGCGCATCAAAAGATAAGTTTTCTTTCTCAATTATTTCCTTTTAATTTTCATAAAATGTTTATGATGATAGCATGTTCATGACTCTACTTAGAGATGCATGATCATAAAAATTGCACTATCATCATTGAGATAAGTCTTTTTTTTATTATTTAATGGAGTAATTATGACTCAGTGCATGGACATATTCATATATTTACATGCACACTTATAATAGTTGTATGATTCATTCATAACAATTGAAACCACTTGTTGAGGCCCTTTACCAAAAATAAATAATTCTTGGAAACAGATGCTTAAACATATCTGCTCCAATCTCTTCCTAGCACAAATATCCTCCGCTAGTACCATCAACTTTAAGAAAGCATAAGAGATTATAGAATTTGTGGTAGAGAACCTCTGTCTCTCCACCGTTGTTTATTCAGCACCGATATCTAAGCTTTCCTGTTGCCGTTTGATCTTTGGATCCTTCATTGCAGGCACGATATGTTAATTAGCGATCCTCTCAACATTTGAGATACTTGTAGTGGATCCAAAGGAGAAATCCAAAAATAAATGGCTTACCGAGCATCGAGTACTGCGACCATTAGGATCCTAAATTGAGCAAGGATCAAATCACAAAATCAGCCGAGCAAAGGCAGAGAAATATGCATGACTAAAAAAAAATTGAGGAGCATAAATAGAAATTCATGAAACAGGAGTCAGTTTCATAGTCAAAATTGGCCCAAGACAAAATAAAATGCCTTTGAAGATTCATCCTAACTATATTCGAGTCATGCAAGGGAAATAAAGTCCAATAATTAGACACTCAAACATATCAGGCTACTCAGGAAGGATGAATTCTGTTTAGTGCAAAGTGCTAAGGAGTTGAATATACTCAAAATCGGACAGTAATAAAGATGTTTTTGGACAGTTAAATTACATAAACAAAAGATTATGGAGAGACCTTCACACACATCATCAACACCTGAAGCAAATAACGAACATAAATATTCGTTGACTCAACGGGGGACAAGAGCACAACAAGAGATAAGCCTTTTTTCTCAATTACTTATTTTATTAATTTTCACATATTATTTATTCCACTAAGAATAACTATAGCTTATCATACAAGCATGTTTACATACCTATACATAAAAATTCATTCAAGAATACATGATTATTCTGTGCATAAAAACTGACACACATGCATTGACAGATATGAAAATTTAGATAATAAATGTTGATCAGAATGAAAATTTAAAATGCATTGACAAATATGCCTTATTGTCGAGAATTATAAACCGGAATCAAATAACAAATATCAGATACCTAGGCACAAAAGCTACGGAATCAGCCCCTCATTGATGGATCCAAAGCTCTTTAGTCAAAAGGATCGAGATTTTGTTTGCTCTTGCTCTGTATTACAAGGCCTGCATGACTTGTAAAGGCCTATGATGACAACAACAACACTTGCAAAGTTCTAAAAAAAATCAATGTCCAGCAGCAGCAAGAGTTTCAACTGAAGGTGGAATTTAATTGTGTTATTTTAAATGGAGGAGACCAGTGAACGAAAGCTCTTTATCATGCAAGAGAAATACGAAGCAAAATTGGTTGTAGACATGTAAAGAATAATTGTGGATCGCTGTTTATCAAGCCATTATAGCAGCAGAGAATCACGTTATCAAAATTCTATCGAAGACAACTTTGAAAACTTTGGACTTAATACTGTAACATCTGTAGTGCCGATAGAGATTTTTCCAACAAGAGCATGTACTCGGTGCAAGTATACTAGAATTCCAAATGCGCTAAAGATAGCACTTGCCTTTTCAAAAGTCGTAGATATCTCAGCTTATTCATGAACAAAACGACTGGGTCATAAGCACTAGCACAAAGACCTTGGCACTTTAAAATTACTCAGCCACAATAAAGTAAAAGATGAATGAAAATATTGGTAGAATTAAGAGAGGAACTTAAGTACATCATCAAACAATAATGCTCAGAAAAATAGACATCAACAACGTTTGAACTCAACATCAATCATTATTCTAGCCAGACAGTTGTCATCAATAAAGTTATCAAAATTCAAGGTCAAGCAACACTGAAATATCCAATAAAGTCTCAAGTTGCTTTTATAATACCGAGTATTTAAGTCCAGTGACTAAAGCTAGCATCCTCAGGTTGTTTCTATAATACTGAGGTTTGGAAACTCGAGTTGCTTCTATAATATCGAGCATCTAAGTCCAGTGACAGAAGCTGGCACCCTCAGGCTGTTTCTACAATACTAAGGTTCAAAAACTCAGGTTGCTTCTACAATACCAAACATTAAACCCTAACAATAGCTGGTCCCCTCAGGTCGTTTCTATAACACTGACGAGTTAATCCCTCGAGATGTTTCATAAAACACCGAGCATCGAAAAGTCCAGCTGGCACCTGAAGGTTGTTTTACTCAGACATTGATATTCCAAGACTTGGTATACCAAGCATCTCCACATTTTGTGACTGAGGCTGGCCACCTCAGCTCACCCTTCCATATCAGACATGATTATGAGCGCAATCATTACTTCAGCAAAGAAATCACTACTCTGAGTTACTTGTCATCGATCAGATTGATTCTTGGAAATCTGGAAATCTCGGACATAAATATTTGAATATACTTTTGAGGGGGACTCTTGATACCCGAATAAGAATCTAAATCCCTAAAGAGGAAGGTAATCTATTTCATTCCTAATTATGGAGACTATTCTATAAAGAAAATCTACTTTTCTCCTAATCAAGGCAATCCTACAAGACTAAAGAATCCTATTGCTCTCAGGTTTATGTATAATTTCTCCTATATATAGATCTCATTCCATCTCATATCATTCATTCAACATCATTACATCATTCTACATCAAGCCATCATCTCATCACCTCATGATCATCATTCTCACATATAAACATCCATCCAATATCTATTCTATTCTACTTTACTCTCTTTATTATTATTTTTCCTCATAAATATTGACTTAAGTTTCAGAGTGTTTGCAGGGGAAACCCCACCCCTTCACCCGTTCTTCTCGTCAATACAAGTTTCACAAATAAAGATTTAATTCAGAGTTATCACCATTTACTCTTACAATGTATGTTTAAGTAAAAGTAAGACTTGTGACACCCATGGTATTCTTCCATGGTTTCTTTGGAGCTTGCCTCCATTTATTTTGGCCTTCGACCTTCTTATCAATGCAATTTGCTTTCAAAAAACAAAATGTTAAACTGATTTTACTAAAGGGTCCAAATATACATTAACTATTCTAGTTATATACACCACAAACAATATATAGGTCCCCTAAATTTGGTGATAGATCTATTTATTATCCATATCTATTTATTATTGGCATGGTACATGTACAAGAGCCAGTAATAAATAGATATGGATTGTTATAGTTTTTAGGAATAAGTGAAAAAAAAAAGTATCCTTGAGGCTTTTGGTTGTTTCGTGACAGTAAGTGATTTTATTTTCTGACACTTGAATACCTTATCAACTAATATCGTTATTATTTTATAATAAAATTTTAATATAATACTCTCTTTCAATAATAAAAATATTTTACATATGATTTATCATCAATATAATTACTCACATACTTTTAAAAATATTATAAATTTATCTAAAAAATTATTTCTTTTTATTCCTAATAAAATTTAAAATACATCTTATTTTTATTTATTGTGAATTTATTTTAGTTAATGGAATGCGATACTACTTAATAAATAATTTTACTATTGAAACTCCATATTGTTTTAACATTACATCATATAGTTTTAATAATATTATTTGGCAAGATATTAAAATGTAAGTAGAATTAAATCACATATCTTTAAATCTTACATAAAATATTACAGTCCTTAACACTATGCATGGCAACATAAGAGGAAGGGGAAGGGAAGGGAATATAAAGGGAGGGGAAGGGAAGGGAAAGGAAGGGAAATTTTAGATCTAATTGTATTTGGATGATAAAAAATGAATGGAAAGGTAAAGTGAGGAGAAATATTATAATTGTGTTTGGATAAGTAGAAGAGGAATTGAATAATAATTGTAAAAAGACGACTAAACCAATATATTACATTTATATAATACATCAGTTTCTACACATAATTCCAACAATCAAAAAAATAATAATAAACAACTAAAAAAAAAAAAAATTCAACGCATAAACACATAACATTCAAGAAAGTACTAATCAATAAATTAATATATAAACAACACATAAACACATAAATAGATGCAACATATTAATTTTCTTTAAAAATATATATAAAATGGTTACCTCAACTTGAAAGTTTAAAACAAGCTAACCACAACAAATAGGAGAAAGAAGAATAACAAATTAGAAAAGAAAGAAAACCTAAGAAAATAAGAAATAAAAACCTAAATATATAAAAGGATTATTTTAGAATTATCAATAAAATAATAGGGATAAAAATGTCTACTTATATAAATTGATTTCCCCTCCTAGTAGGGGAAATTTTTTACACCTCAATTTGAGGTGTAGTGATTTTCCACTTCTGCAATGAGAATGATCCCTTCCCCTTAAAAATATTTATAATTGCCAAAAAACATCAAATCTCATTCTCCTCCAATTCCCTTCCCTTCCCCTTATTTTCTCCCCCATCCATGCATAGTATAAGTGAAAAAAGTCTAACTACATGATGTTTTTATTGTATCTTTTCCTAGTTTTTATGTAGTTTTTTTTAGAATAAACTGCAACTTTCATTAAGAAGAATCAACAGAAATAACAAAGTTAAGAAAAGGGGGTAGAAGACCTCTCTCTTGAGCTAGACATATAATGAACTGCCTTATCACATCTGTGAGCAGCTTCATTAACTGATCTCCTAACAAATCTAACACTTAGTGTTATGAAAGTGATGCAATTTTAATTGGTGCAAGTCATGAACTCATTGGTTCGTGGGAAGAGTGGTTGCTTGAGCTTTACTGCTATATTGCTTCAGTCGGTCGATGTCACCATTGCTGGAATTTCAATGTTTTGTTTTTGCTATATGGATGATTGTAGCATGATGTTGGTCACTCTTTAGCTAAACTCAATAGTTATGGTCAGTTCATAAAAAAAAAGTACAAATAAATTTGGATATGGAGTTTTTTTATCTTGAAGTCGCCATAGATATGAGAACATAAAAAATGGAAATATAAACACAGAAAAATAATTTTTAATTAAAGTGTCTATTTTTTAAATTAAAATATTTACATAGTATGAATGTGAAAAAATGAGAATACAAATATGGAAAAATGCCTGTCCATACAACATAGGCTGCCATGGGCGATGGCAGATGGTTTTATGCACTTGTACTTCTGTAATTTCCAATAAATTAGAGTTTTTTTTTTCCCAACAAAATTGGCAATCAATTATACTGGGCTTCGCCTATTTATTGGACTTATGGGCTTTCAACGTTGAAAAATCATTTTAATGCCTATTTATTTCGATAAATTACCATGGGTTGTTAAAGAATATATATATAACATATAGGTCCTAGACTTGTATCTACTATTTAGCAATATAGGACCACAAAAAATAAAATTTTCTGCAGAAGCTTGAATAGTGAAATCTTAATTTTCTTTTTTGAAGATATTAAGAGCTAAGAAATTCAATCTTAGAGATTGTAATTGGTAAAAAAAATAATATAAATCTTATTACCAAGTATACGTAGAAAAGGAAAAAAATATTAATATAAATATAAAACAATTACACTGGTAAAATTTTGAATTTGACAAGAGACGCTGGGATCCCATTAATGGTGGACTTTTCCCTCAATTATATAACAAATAAATATTTATAAAATTTTAGAAGTGGTTTGTAAAAATAAAGGTGGAAATGAAAATTAGAATAGGTGATTCCAATTTTTAGTTATTAATTAAAATTTTGCATAGAATGAGAATGAATTTTAGAAATCACTCATACCGAATAAGGAATGCATTCTCATTTATATAAGAATTAAGTTAAATTAATGATAAATTCATCAAATATTAAAATAAAATATATAAATTAATAAAAATAATTATTTAATATATTTTCATATATAAATAATATTGATTTCAATTTCAATTTAGATTCTCCTATAAACTAAATACTTTCTTAAAATTTTCATGGTATGTTTAATTTCTATTTCCAATGTATATTAAATAATTATTTAATGTATATAATTTTACTTAGATGTAGCAAGTTTTTTTTTTTTTTTTTTTTTTACAGAACCGAAAATTTTTGCATTAAACTAAATAATATATAAGAAATCAAAAGCCCACATAAATGAGCAGGCTTGAGTTCATCAACGAAGGTAAATAAGATAAGTAAATTTAGAAAGATCAAAATGGCTAAAAATTTTACAAACTGAAATTTGACCTTCGTGCTCCATGAATTGCACAAGCCATCTTATCTCTATTTGGCTTTAATTGAACCCAAGAATTAAAAGAATTTTTTAATCAAGGATTGAGGCAAATTAAAAAAAAAAAATACATTTGTAAAATAAACCCCATGGAGGAAAAAGAAGTGAGGTATCAATTTTCAAGGATAGAGACATAAGATCTCCTAGAAATATCACTTACTTTATTAAACTTTTTCTCTCTCTTCGCTCTCCTTCTTCCTGCCGCTGCTGTTCCCTGTTTTCTTCTCCTAGTTTTTGTAATGTTAGGTGACAATCACCAGATCTGTTTAATTTTTTTTTGGGTATGTAACATATAAATATTGTAAATTTGAGTTTATATCTCAAATCTTGATGAATAAGTTTCATAATTTTATAATTATATTTTGTGTAGAGGTTTCTTCCATTTTGAGTGCTTTAGTTCATCCATTGGAGCAATAGACTGATATATTTGAAGCAGATATTGAAGTACAATCTGAAATACAAATGGCGCAGATGGCCAAAAAATGTTTCTTCTTATCTTTATGAGGTATGCTATGTGTTTTATTATATTATTTTTTAGATATAATTTTTCTTTTTTAAGAAAATATTGAAAGTATTTCAGTGTTTATACTCATATAATTTTTGCATTTGATGCCTTCGGTGTCCGATAGTTACAAGGACTCCGACTATTTTGAAGTTAAGCTGGGTGGACCCACAAAGACAAGCAAAACTCTTTTAACATTTGTTTTCTCTATATATAAGACTCTAACTCGATATCTTACTTAAAAGAATGCAAGTTCCTTACCACTTGAACAATAAATATTGGTAGTCTCTCGTATAATTTTAATGATGAATAAAATGTCATTTATGTCAAAAAAAAAAAAAATCTCCTATATAAATGCCACCAAATCCTATGAGAGCCCCTCGTCATTACTATCATCATGTAGCATGTTAATTGGAAAAAGTTTCTTGATCGGTTTCTTCTATAAAATTTCTTTTTATAAAATAATTCAAGGAAATAAAAGACTTTTCTTCATATATGATTTTTTCCAAGGGTAAGATTTAATGGTAGATCTACTATTAAATGTTAAAAGAAATTAGATTTAAAATAATTATAATTCAAAGGAAGAAAAGAGGTGAAAAAATCCCTAAAAAAATATATTAAAAGTTGCAAAAAAAAAAAAATTAAACTAACAAACTATACAAAGAAAAAAAAATGCTACGAGCAAGAAGCCGACAACAGCTCAAATATGATAGCAGTCCTACATTTAACACACCAAAACTTTCTTCATTAGCATCTTATATTTGCATTAGCTTCATTTCTCATGTACTCGTGGAGACTATTAATCACAATTATGGTATTAAAATATATATATAATTAGATAACCTCAGCAACAGAGTAATTTAATAGTCTTTTTTTAAGAGTATTATGTGTAAATTTTGAATCCTAAGTTTGTTCATCATTTGTAAAATTATTCTTTATTTATTTTTTAAAATTATCATTTATCATACAATTTATCAATATTCAGATAATATGATTTTCCTATAAAAAAATAATGTATTTCTCATTGTCGTAAAAATACAATTAAAAATTTTACCAACATTTTAATTATATACACATTTACATACATATATACATATAAAGAAATTAAATATCACATAAATTATTTTTTTTTAGTAAAAGGGAGGCTAACAACGTAGAAAGAAACTCAGATATAACACATAAAAGTTAAGGACAACCCATTACATCCTGCAAAAATGATCTAATGCCATTAATTAGGCGTCGGTTGGAGTTCTAATCTTTTTTATTTTTTCCTTCGAAGTAATAAAAAAATTTCAAAACAATAAAAAATATTTTCTTTTATCAAAGAAATTAATATCTGTTCTGATACTATTCACTGATAAAGAAAGCTTACCTTAATAGTTTGTGGAATATTTATCTGTAATTTGTGGTACAAATCCAACATTGCATGCATGATGAACTGGAAATTTAGAAACTTGCATGATTATTCATTTTTTGTTGATCTAGTTTCCTTTTATTGCCAATTTCTGCATTAATTTGTTTGATTATGTCTACTCCTATATATCACCATGATGCTTACTTCACTGCTATATAGGTACATGCTTAAACAGCACATTCAACACCAAAAATTCCTTCAGAAACTTTTTGATGGCTGCTAGAGCAATTCTGGGCGTTTCCTTGGCTGTGCTCTTTTTCTCCAGTAATTGATCTCTTCTCTTTATTTTTAATTTTTTGTCTTTTATTTCCTAGCTAGAGTCTATTTCTTTATGGATTTCAATCTCTGTTTAGATACTCTTTTTTTTCATGGTAATCTATTTTCCAAACAAAGCATTAGAGTTTATATCCTGAAATCAACTGGTATACGGACTATTTTCGTTTAAGTAATGTGTCAGATTCAAGTTGTGGTGTATAAATTTAAGAAAAAACTGTCTAAATGTTGTAAAATCATGAATACATCAGTGTGAAAATGTTCAACTAAAAGTTATAATATTATTCATTTTATTTATGTGCAGGTGTGCATGCAGCTATATTTACCTTCAGAAACAACTGCCCATACACAGTATGGCCAGGAGCCCTAACTGGCAGTGGGAGTCCCTTACCCTCAACTGGATTTGAGTTAGCCTCCAAAGCATCATCAACCCTCAACATAGAGCCACCATGGAGTGGCCGCATATGGGTTCGATCCGGTTGCAGCACTGACCCTTCAGGAAAGTTCACTTGTGCCACAGCAGACTGTGGTTCTGGCCAAGTCCAGTGTAATGGTGCTGGTGCAATCCCACCTGCCTCCCTGGCAGAATTCACTTTAGTTCCAAACAGTGGAAAAGATTTCTATGACATCAGTCTTGTTGATGGGTTCAACTTGCCTCTTTCAATCACCCCACAAGGAGGCAGCAGCAGTGAGTGCCAGAGTACAAGCTGTTCTGCTAATGTTAACGCTGTTTGTCCTCC
>CATIWM010082601.1:0-12923 GCA_949671775.1 Mallotus repandus | reverse complement strand
TTGTATATTTATTATTATTGCCATCTTTGTTGTCTTCTTTGATAAATTTATTATGTTTATCATAAAGTTAAAATTTTTTATGATGAAAATGATATCCTTATCATTTTCATTATTTTTATTTGCCCATTTTAACTTCCTAATTTTTCCTTCATCATACAAATCTATTTTTATATAATAAAAGTAATGACTTCACACTAAAGTACCCAAATTTCCAAAATCTTGCATCATGCATACATTAGCATCCTTGTTTACTTATGTATTTAATTATTCATTCATTTATTATTCCAATTGTGGATGAATGAGATACATTAAATTATCCTACATGTGATGTGTACTTGCATGTGTATGGAAACTAACCTTTGTTTTGTAGGTTTATTTTATTTCCTTTTTTATTTTAATATAATTAATAGAATATGCATTTTTCAAGGCATTGTAATCCTTAATCCCAATTTCCCTTTTTATTTTCATTTTGGATGTATTTATTAGAATATGCTCTTTCTGTCGGGTTGTAATCCTTAATCCCTTTTCTTATTTTATTTTGCTTATGGGCTTTTTTATTTTATTATTTCTTGAATGTTTGTATATTACGTGCTACGTGCTATATGTTTACTTGCTTACTTGTTTACTTGTTTATTTATTTATTATGTGATGTATGCTAATCAATCCAATTACCCCACACTTCCATTTCCAATTCAAACTGACTAATAATTGAGTATGGTAAAATGCATCATAAAACCAAAACTAGGGTGAAGTAGTGAATAAATGGGCACCATGTATAATAAGAAATAGAATAAGTAAATCCTAACCAGCGAAACCTGGATTCTCTAGTTAGGAAAGTGGATTTTTAATTCACTTTCTTCCGATACAAGTCGGGTGGTGACTCTAATATACAAAGCCTATTTAGGCAAATGCTCCAACAAACAATAATAAATGGAAAACTAGTATATTGTCATCATTTAGCCTGTATGCCCTGATTCTATAAGCTCATCGAACCCTGTCGTCCAAATGTTTTTGGCAACTCCACTGGGGACTACTGATTCGAGGGTTATGAATGCAAGACTATTTCTTATTATGCATAACTTATTTATTCACCTTCATAACAGCATAACTGCATATTCAATACACTCACCATGTGCACCCTTGGTCCCTAAACCCTCGATAATACTGAATCACATTGCCACTATAATTCCATTTAAATCATGGGGCGATAAAGATAGGTATTATCACCTTTAGCCTTTACTAGATTAATAAAATATGCAGGGCTTAAATTGATGAGGCCCAGCTCCCAAGTCCAAAATGGGATACAGTTTTTTTTTAGTAGGTAAAAGAATGCTAGCCTCTCTAACCGAAGCCTGTAACCCAAGTTATATGGGGGCATTATCGCTAAAGGAGCCTAAGGCGTAAGCTTGACGCAACTCATATAGATAAACCAGTAGAAATCTCCCCTAGGATCCCACCTAGCTTTAGACTGTTATCCTTATCTTGATAATGTCATTTGACCTGATATTCACAAATGATATGACATCTCTTGTGCCTGCCACCATTTGTTATCATTATGTCAGTCTTCATAGACTGCCCACGCTTAGAACTATGTGATCCTCATTTACCTTATGTAAGCTCAATACATAAGGAATGATAAGAATTAGACATCTCAGTTTGGACAGTCTGTTAGGATCGACAAATAGTGACATCTTTTGATGGTGGAACCTATAGAAGTCGTCCATTTGTCCTTATCAGACCAAGTGGATAAATCAAGAATTTAACTAGATTGCGGACACTTATGCTAAAAGAATCAAATGGTAAACTATCAAGCAAAACTTTCATGTCTCTTGGTAAACACACTGAATGTCGATGAAAGAAACACAAACTTAGATCCCTTCTATTAACTATAGTTCGTACGCTCACGGGCACGCATGAGCTATAGACGCCACTTATGACCCGACAATTGGGCCTTTCATTGATATTGTGTAGTTATCTCATGTACATTTAGATATTGCTCCCTAGTTTACCTTTTAAGTCTAATCATCATGAATCAAAATAGCCTAGTCTGAAAGCGGAACCATGGTCCCCCGATGGCTATGATTCAAAAACCCACCTAGGATAGAAATCTCTACCGCATGGAGTAAAAAGGTTAGAAGGAGAGATTGCTTGTGTTTGGTTTATTCATTTTGCCAATTTTACACTAGCCCTATTTGTTCATTTTATTTTCTTTTCTTTCTTATGCATACATACATATGTATAGGACATTTCATCATGTACTAACTCATGATCTTTTTGCAGCCATTTTGCATCACCATATTAGCAAGATTATAACTGTCACACCATGCATACATGCTAACCCTCTTGTTTTGCAAAATTCATCATGTTATGCATGCATGCATCATCCTTTTATCATCCTAACACACATACTTGTGTAGAAATATAGCTTCTCAAAAGTTCTATAAACTCAAGGCTGCTAAACGCGTCAGTATTAGTCCTATTATTCCCATGACTGATCCAGCTCAAGAGATAATGGCTCATAACTCAGAAGAACAGTTAAGAGATGCTCTCAAAAAACTGATTAGTGATGGGACTCTATCTGAATTTATGAAGAAAGAAATGAAAGCTACAATGGAACAGTTGATCCATGAGAAAGCAGACCAGGGAGAAGCTTTTGGGTCAATTAATGCAAAGATTGATAAAGGCAAGAATAAAGCACTTACTCTGGGTTTATTCATTGAGGACGACGAATGTTATTATGCTATAAGAGGAACACTTACCCAGCTGCCTACTAAATCAGTCAATCTGACCAAGTCCAACCCATCGAAGGATGTCAAGATACTGGCTAACAGGATCACCAAGCTTGAATTCTCGTTTAAAGAGAACAGTGTCATATGGAGTCGTGACTATACTGACCTTTCCCTGTTTAAGGTTGGACCTCTACCCGAAGACTTCAAACTCCCTAATTTCACCAAGTTCAACAATATCGGAGACCCTCGAGTCCACTTAAGACAATATGCAACTTTCATGGCTTCCACAAAGCTGGTGAAGTTTTTCTTCAGTTCACTAGAAGAACGGCCAAGAGCATGGTTCTTTGACTTGAAAGACAATATTAAGAATGACTGGATGCTTCTCACTCAGAAATTCATCAAACAGTATGAGTACAACACTCAGCTAGATGTCACAAGGTGTGACTTGGAAACCACTAGATAGAAAAGTCGTGAGAGTTCCTCTGACTGCATAGCTCAATAGTAAGGAAAAGCTGCCTTAATGAGAGACAGACCTCTAGAGGATAAGCAAATAGAAATGGTGATTAAAGGAGCCTTGCCTCATGTCCTTAAACAGATGTTATTTGTCCATTACCCTACCTTCAAGGGACTCCACCAAGCTGGCATCAGAATTGAGGATGAAGAGATTTCCTAACCTACAATCTTCTACCAAAAACAAATATAACCCGCTAAAAATACATGTTCCACTGAAATGAACCTAACCGTCAATGCCCTAAGAAACCATAAATACTAAAACTTCAACCTACCCCTAGCCAAAGTATTATAAAGCTCCAGTAGAAAGGCCTCCTCAAACCTCTTGAACTAATAACTCTACCAAACCCATTACCTACACGTATTAATCCTAACCTTTACTACCACTTCCACCAAATGCCTGGCCACAACACTGATGACTGGTACACCCTAAAATACCAAATATAAGACCTTATAGACTTTGGCAAGATTAAAGACCTTGAAATGCAACCTAATGTCAACACCAACCCTTTTCCCAACTATCGAAATGTACCACTGCCAGCATTCTATGCCATCTCTTCGGGGTTACCTGAGTCGTTTGTAGAGATCTTCATTCAAAACATTCTAAAAAGTAAGGAAGAGAAACTTAAAAAGGAAAAAAGAGAACTGCTACCAATACTTAAGGCAGATTTTGCAGGCTTGGTCTACAGCTCAAGTGATGATGAGATGGATCCTTCTACTTACTAGTATATGTCCATGCATCCTACTTATGCACTTCATAGGATGATGCAAAGGTAGCTAAGTCAGATAGCAACAAGAATAGTTGGGGAAGTCATCAACGATAACGGATCATCTGAATCCAAAGAAGAAGGAGAACCAAAAGAAAAGAAAGAAGTTTGGGATTTGTTGGGACAGCCATCAAGAAAGTTTGATTTCAAAGTGAAATATACTACTCCTCCTTTAGCTATTATCAAAAAGGAAAGTATTATACCCTCCGAATGGGGAGAATATTTTGATAAAGAGGATGAGGTTGTTACGGTTCAGTTGTCAGCATACCAAGTGCAATGGGAATCTATATATGGCACAACTCCGATGAGGAACCATCAATTAATCATATGACTAAAAGTGGGGGAGTGTATCAGCCTATTAAGAAAGACATGATAAAAGGGAAAAAATGTTGCCAACGAAGTTACTAAAAAGGAGAGTGAACCCTCAGCTCTGATAGAAGAAGATTCAATCTTGAAGTAGCTCAAAAAGTCTCAAGCTCAAGTTAGTATATGGGATCTTTTAATGACATCAGAGAAATATCATAATGCTTTGGCACGTGCTTTGGATGATATAAAGATCTCTCCAGACACTACTCCTAATGATATGATAGCCTCGCTACTTCCACAACCCAGCAATGTTGTTTTCTTCTCTGATAGTGACCTCCCACTAGAAGGGAAAGCCCATTATAGGCCTCTATTCATCCAAGTGGTCATAAGAGCTAAGAAGACATCATGCATTATGGTTGATAATGGATCAGCCATCAATGTTTGTCCACTACGGCTACTCTATAAGTTTAGGATACTGGTTGAAGAGCTTGAAGCATCTAACTTGATAATCAATGCTTATGATGACTTCAAGAAGCAAGTAGTAGGAACCTTTAAAGCAACTATCATTATGGGAGAGATTAAGTCTATTATAGAATTTATGGTACTGGATATTCCACCTACATTCACCCTGCTATTAGGGAGACCCTAGTTCCACCCACTTAGAGGAGTACCATTAACTTTGCATCAAAAAATCAAGTTCCCACTCGATTGAAAGGTAGCTGCTATTGAAGCTAAAACTAATGTTCTGGTCACATGCATGATTGTAACGCCTCCAGCCTTTCAAGTATTAGTGAGATCAATGAAGATTGGGTCAATCCAAAGGTGATAGTCGTGATGAAGAAGATGAGTTATGAATCAAGAGTTGGGCTTGAAAAGAAGAAAAATGGGATTTCAGAACTACCAGACTTCAAGGGACAGACTAGTAAGTAAGGACTGGGGTATGATCCAACTGCAGACAAGGGAAAGAAGACTACTTTCATTTTCGAAGGCCTCTCCAAGTACCAAGATTAGCCTAAGGAATAGGAATGCAATGGGATCAAGAAGCTAGGTTTTAAGATATTGATTGATATGATCAATAGTATGAGGAAAGGATAGGATCAGAATGAAGAAGAATGAATCATCTTTGTTGTTGAGATTAAACAGGTTCTATAGAGTATAAGGTTGGAAACTGAGGCTCCCAGTTATGTCGACATCACAGCTCTCATCGAGTCCACTATAGAGGATATTATGTTTGATGATACACCTACCCCTTATGACATTTATATTACTAATCTTTTTGAATCTTTTAATGTATCGAACTCTAAGTATGATGCAATGAAATTTAATTTTGCTGACTTGTGTAATATGCCTTTTGATATTGCTGAGCATTTTATCGAACCTTGCATGAGTATATTTGACATTCATTCTATTATTACTGAACCATTTAACAAGGGCATGAATGAAAATCCTGGCATATTGCATATTTCAAAAGATGTTACCCCTGAGGAAAGGTGAGAATTAGAAAATATATTAATAAAATGCTCAAAAGTATTTGCTTGGACATACAACGACTTGCCTGACATTTATAGGGACATCGCTTAGCATTACATTTCGACTAAAGAGGGACATAAACTTGTGAAACAGAAGTTGTGAAGGTTGAGACCAAAATGAGCACAGTTGGTAAAACAGGATATAGAGAAGCAGATCAATACTGAGTTCCTAAAAGTAGTGGTCTATCCAAAATGTTAGCTAATGTTTTTTTAGTGCCTAAGAAGGACGGGAAAGTAAGGATTTGTGTAGACTATAAAGATCTCAACAAAGCATGCCCAAAGGATGACTTTTTTTTGCCCCATATAGATGTTCTGATTGAAAATGCCACCGCATACTGCTTCATGGATGGATTTGTAGGATACAACTAGATCCTTATGGCAATCATCAACAAAGCTAAGACTGCCTTCATCATAAAATAGGGAACGTACTGCTACAGAGTAATGCCTTTTGGTCGAAAGAGTATAGGTGCAACCTATCAGAGAATGGCTATAATAATGTTCCATGACATCATACATAAGGAGGTAGAAGTTTATATTGATGACATGATGGCAAAGTCAAAGACTCAAGAAGAACATCCAGCTGCATTAGAGACATTTATACAACAGGTAGACAAGTACAACTTGAGGCTGAATCCTAAGAAGTGTGTATTTAGTGTAACTTCAGGGAAGATGTTGGGGCATATAGTTAGCCAAAGAGGAATTAAAGTTGATATAGATAAGGTAAAAGCAATTTAAGAAATGTCGACACCAAAGACTAAGAAGGAAATCCATGGATTATTAAGAAAGCTGTAGTTTATTAGTAGGTTTATAGCCAAATTCACTGAGGTGTGTGAACCAATATTCAAGTTACTCAGGAAAGATCAGCCTATGAGTTGGAATGAACAATGCTAGATTACTTTTGATAGGATCAAGGACTATCTCATAAATCAATTAATTCTGAGACCCCTAAAAATAGAAAAGCCCTTGATCTTGTACTTAGGAATTGAAGAGGACGCAATAGGAGCTATAATATCTTAGGAAGGAGAAACATGAGCTAAACATGCAGTTTACTACCTAAGTAAGAAAATGTTGCCTTATGAGAAAAAGTACAATTAGGTTGAGCAGATCTATTTGGCAATGGTTTGGGCCATAAGAAAGCTGAAGCACTACTTTTAGTCTTACAAGATCCAAGCGGTCTTGAAGTTAGATCTAATAAAACACCTATTTGAAGCACCTTTACTGGTTAGGAAACTAGCCAAGTTGTTTGTGTTACTAACATAATTTAATTTTGAGTATCTGACTGAAAAGACAGTTATAAGAAGAGCAATAGCCGAATATCTAGCACTGAATCTTACCTCAAACAATCAGGAGATAGAGCTTGAATTTTTAGATGACCTTACCATAAAAATTGAGGTTCAAGGATGGTGCATGTACTTTGACGAAGTAGTAAACCAGTTCGGAGCAGGAATAGGAGTAATCCTATTCACCCTAAAGAATGAAGTAATTCACATTACAAAGAAGCTAGCATTTCGATTAACGAACAATGAAGCAAAATATGAAGTGTGTGTGATGGGGATGGAAGCACTAATGGCCTTGAAAGTTATACAAGTGGAAATATTAGGTGATTCGATATTAGTAATCAAGCTACTGGTGAATGGGATTTAAAAGAGCCATGTTTGAAGCCATACCTAGAGCACTTGTAGTAGTTGGGATAATCATTTCAGAAATGTAGATTCATCATTTATTAAGAAACCATAATAAGATGGCGGACACCTTAACATCATTAGCATCTGTTTGGGATGGACTGACGACCATGCCTATGAAGCCTTTGGTGTTACTGAAGTCAAATCTACCATGTTACAATAATGTATAGGTAATGGAAGTGAGATTTAGCCAGAAACCTTAGTTTTATGACATTCATCAGTATTTAGACAAGCGTGAATACACAGCAAGTGCAAGTGAGAAGGATAAGATAGTCATAAAAAAACTATCAGGAAAAT
Organism: Mallotus repandus; assembly: GCA_949671775.1. Taxonomy (NCBI): domain Eukaryota; kingdom Viridiplantae; phylum Streptophyta; class Magnoliopsida; order Malpighiales; family Euphorbiaceae; genus Mallotus; species Mallotus repandus. The sequence continues at coordinate 5,103 of CATIWM010082601.1, read as the reverse complement.
TCACCTTCCACCAAAGTGTCTTATACAAGAGAACTTCAGATGGGATGCAATTGCATTATTTGGATAAGAACAAGGCAAGGATGGTAATGACATAGGTTCACGAAGGAGTTTGTGGTCCACATATGAATGGTACAACACTAGCCAAGAAGATAATGAGACAAGGGTTCTTTTGGATGACAATGGTTGAGGATTATGTTAAGTTCACTAAGAGATGTCACAAATGTCAAATTCATAGGGATGTCATCCATTTACCTCACTCAAAATTACACACCATGTCCTCTCCTTGGCCATTTTTAGTTTGAGGGCTCAACATCATAAGAGAGATTCATCCTACAGCCTCTAATGGACACAGATACATCTTAGCTGTAATTGACTACTTCACGAAGTGGGTAGAAGCAGAATCTTACAGCAAACTAGGGGTAACGTAGGTAGCCAAGTTCTTTGAGAAGAATCTTTTTATAGATATGGAGTTCCTTACCACCTGATATTGGACAATGGGGTACAGTTTCAAGGAGAAGTACGAGCAGTGCTTTAGAGATATAAGGTAAAGCACTAAAAGTCATCGCCCTATAGACCACAGGGTAATGGAGCAGTGGAAATAGCGAACAAGAAGATCCTCTCAAAGATGATTGAAACTCACCATGACTAGGCCAATAAGTTGTCATTCACCCTTTGGGTATATCATACTACAGTGAGAACATCCATGGGGGCAACTCCTTTCTCATTAGTATATGAAACAAAGGTTGTACTACAAATCGAAGTGGAAATGAAATCCTTAAGAGTCGTAGTTAAAGCAGACTTACCCAAGGAAAAGTGGGTAGAAAAGAGGTTAGCATAGTTAGATCCGATAGACAACGAGAGGTTGAAATCACTTTACCATACTCAGTTATAGCAGAGAAGAATCGCAAGGTCTTTTGAGAAGAGAGTGAAATAGCATGACATCAAGGTTGGAGACTGGGTATTGAAGCAAGCTAAGTAGAATATACCAAATCTGAGAGGGAAATTCCAACCTAATTGGGAAAAGTGTCCTTTCAAAAGGTGCAGTTAAGTTAATGGACATTGACGAGGATGAGCTTTTCAAATGGGTCAATGTCGATCGTCTCAAGCAATGATATTAGTAAAAAAAATAAAAAAAAGCAAAAAAGAGAGAGGCAAAATACTTAATTAGAAAACACGAGAGGGCTAATTAAGGATAAGGGTATTGTCATTTTGAAATATTATATATGCAACTGTGCTTATGATAAATGCTATTTAGTAAAAAAGGAAAATATAGTCAAGAATTGCATATATTAAGAAGTAAATGACTGAATCAATCACATACAAACACAAAATTTGCATCTCAGAGTTCATATCTTTCTATAATGTAATTGCACTAATTTCCTATTATAATCTTTTTTTCATTTTACTGTATTCGTTATAGTGGCATCACGAGCAAACAAAAAAGATAGAGAAAAGGCACAACAAAAAAACCAAAATCCTCAAGAGCCTCATAAATAGTTTGTTAGTCAACTACATCTCAGGAAAAGTCTAAAATTTTCTACTAGTACAAGTTAGAGAACAGAAAAGGAAGGGGAAATCAAGACTCAGCCCCATCCTCATCAACATCGTCATTGCCAACATTGAGAGATCCCCTCTTGCTAGGTCTAGCATTACACGTCCTCAGCTCCTCTAGCTCAAACCACAGTCTCTGAAGCTCACTGTGATAGTACGCACCCTCCTGCTACAATGCCGCCTCTTGCTGGCAAAAGGCCTCGTCCCACTCCCACATCATCCTTATATACTCAAACTGCATTAATATACCATACATGCATTAGCACACATGCATTCATAACATATACATACATATTTGTTGCATAATTGAAACAGGGAAACAAACAAGCAAGGGAAAAACCTACATGAGCCTCCATAAAATAGTGAATGGAGTGATTCATCAAGCTCAAAGCGTAATGGTACCATTATGTGGCTATCTCTCGGGGAGCCTGTAGAAAAAATAGTTAGCAAGCAATAAATTTGAAATGCCAAAGCAACACAATAAGGCAAGAACTTACATGAGTAGCATCCTCATGGATGAAAGCTTTACGCTCAGTAGACACCGGGACCACGTGGACTATCACCTCACCATGGAGATTGTGTGCCTAAATCGTAAGGACCAACGGTAGTGCAGCTACCTTGGAGATCATGTGAGCAGCCCCAGTAGGGGCATCAGTGGCAGCTCCTACACCACTTGAAGTCTCAACGGCACTCCTAACGTGAGACCTCTTTGAGCAAGACTGTCAAACACAGGTAAGAGTGGTCAGAATAAAAGATAGTTAGTACAAGAAAAATACAAAAAGAAAATAAGGTATTCCTAATAAGTAGAAGAAGAAGAAGCACCCACAGGCGCAAAGTCCCTCACGCCACAATCAATCAGGTGAAGGATGAGGCTTTTAAGGTAGGAGACAACCTCTGGCTCTAGATATAGCTGATGATCGATCCCGATCAGCGCCTCCTCTAAAGTAGGACACACCATATCCTTCCCCAGAAAATGTCAGAAGGAAGAGGATAAGGAACACGATGAACAGTAGGTCCTCCATGCCAGTCAGTGACACGCTCACCAAGGTACTAAGCACAGTCAATAAGAGTCATAAAAATAATCTGCCTGCCAATGATCTCCATAGCTCCCTGTATCGCTAGCGAGAATGTTGTAGGGTAACACTCGCACCACCACTAAAGATGTATCTGCAATCAGAAATAGCCATAAAAAATAGAACACATAACTTTAAAATGAAAAGAAAAGAAAGAAGTGCCTAACCTGGTTAAACGTCAACTTTATAATAGTAGCATGGGTCACCTCTAAGGACTGCACAGAGACCCACCAAGGCTAGGCAGTCCAGATAGAGAAGTGAGGGAACCCCTCATGCAATCTGGGTATCATGGGAGGAGTCAAGACATGGAACTTAAAAGCCTAAATCTGCAAAGAGAACATGTCAGCACTAGTGCATTCAGAAAGGAAAGAAAAAGAACATGAAAGTATCTGAAACAACTCACATCAACCTCCAATGGCACAATGCAGATCCTTGAGCTATCTCTGCATGCATCATCCATACCATGAAGGAGATAGTCATAGGCAGCAGAACCCCAATCATAACCTTGCTAAGCATCAAGGTCATGTAGAAGAGGAAACAACCAAGAGACACCAATGTTGTTCGCATTAAGGAATATCATCATGCTCATCAGATAGAAAATAAAGCACCAAGCATGTCTCTTGAGGCTAACAGCACTATCTCAAGCATGCCATAATTGATCATATGAAATCAGGCCACCCCGACCAACTCTGAACTCAATAGGGCAACCAGCAAATCGTAGAATAATATGGCAGGGTCCTCTGAAATGTCAAAAGGGATCCGCTGACCAGCAAAGGTGAACCCCATAATAGCAACAAAGTCGAGGGGTATGATCGTCATCTCCCTGAACTGAAAATGAAAGGTGTGTGTGTGCTGTCCGATCAACTTTTGATCAAAGTAGTCATAGTCGTTTGTCTGCTCTTCAGCGACTCCGGCCCCACTAGCAGGCCGTCTAGAATACCATCGAAGCCAAGACCAGGCACCCGATCTCATTCCTTTGTAGGCAGCCTTCAGTATAGCTTTTTAGCTCTGATGAAGCTATCGAGTAGGACCAAATGGGTCATAGGTCTCTAAAAGGGAAGTCAGCAAAATACAAGTTCTAACTCAGAATTTTTTACCTAAGTGTCATGATAAGCACTAATTACTATTTACTTGTTATTTGCAGGTAAACAAAATCACACAATTGGGATGGGAAATATGGAAAACAAGTCTTAGCATACAACCTAGGGACGCAAAATCCTAGCAAAGTACACCTCTAAGTGTCACTCAATGCGCAAGGGAGTTAATCCTAACAAGGGAAGTGTCATAAACACTAGTTCTTAAATAATCCAAATAATCATGAAGTTTCATTTTTAATTTTCTCTATCCTATCATGCAGGGGAAACACATACAGTATCGAAGGAAGAAAACTCCAAACAAAAAAAGGAGTTCAAGTTTCTAACCTATTGATGGTGAAGCACCTAGATGTGCTCCCTTAAGTTCGAGACAAGAGGAATCTCGTGTCACCTTATCACTATGTGCCTTGTATGATTAGCAAGCACACACTTTTGAAGTGCAGCACCACCCACCTGATCAGCTCCTGGGTTTAGGTCCTCCAAAGGATTATCAAGATCAGGGATGTCCACGAAACCCCTACCACCACCTTCGCCTCCTTGTATAGGTATATATTTTAAGTGGGTAAAACCTAAAGTTTAGAGGATCCTAAGGAGAGGAAAGATGAAGGAGAATGAAAATTAAGGAAAAAGAAAAAATAAAGGTTTTTTATAGGAACTTGGTATGTGGGTCTATAAAGGAACCATGAGCGTGGGTTCTAACCCACGTGCATGAGTCTTCGACCCACACTCGAGGGTCAGTGGACCCACATGTGTAGGTGGTGCTCGCAGTGTTGTCCAGAGCCCACCAGAACCCCCGAGATGCGCATTTTTTAGCACCAAAGCTTCTAGAAGGTTCTAAAGACACTTAAAAGGTTCGGACATGGACCCGAGACACAATCGAAGGCTGAGGATTCACAGAAAAAGTCAAAAATGCCCTCAAAAAACACCAAAAATTTAGGGAAGTTCTCAATGACCTTTTTTCACAAATTCATTCATTCATGAATTCATACATACATTTGCACTCGAAAAATCATTTTTCTAGTTCTCTCGGAGTTGTACTCGCACTGGAAAAGGGGCACTGACAGGGACGGACTAGTTAATCTCGATAGCGACCGTCTCACTTTGACAATATTTTCAAAGTTTCCCAAGTTTGACCTGTAATTTCAAGATGGGATTCTCACCTCTAATCAATCTAATGCTTGATGACCTCATGAAAGGCAGAAAACCTACTAAAAGAAAAGTCATGAGGAATCGAGACATTTAAGTAACTTGTGATTATCATGTTAGACCCTGAAAGAGGCTTAAATGCAAAAAGAAAAAGAAAAAAGGAAAAAAAAAAGAAAAAAGAAAAAAAGAGAAAAAAGAAGAAGAAATAATAAAGATCATACTCAACCTACTCCAATGCT
>CATIWM010082529.1:0-21269 GCA_949671775.1 Mallotus repandus | reverse complement strand
GCCAAAATCACTTACATGAGCATCCATGTTGACATCAAGGAGAATATTGCTTGGCTTCAAGTCACAATGAATTATTGGACTTTCGCAAAGGTCATGGAGATAATACATTGTAGATGCCACATTGATTGCAATATCCAACCTCTGAAGGAAATTCAAGCTTCCTAGTTCATTGTTGTTATCTTCATTAGCTTGATGTAACCACTTCTCTAGGCTTCCATTCTCCATGAACGCAAAAATTAGAGCTTTGAATTCATTACCTTTGTTATCCAAAGCCAGAGCAGTATGTTAAAAGCTTAAAGCAAAAAGAAAGACTAAGAAGAGCAAAAACACGAACAGGATTGCGCAGATGATTATGACAGCTAACTTTGTGGCATGGTTCTTGTGCTTCATTGTGCTGGACTGACATTTTGGCAGATGGAGTTGTGGCACACCTCCACAAAGCTTATGGTTGCCAACCACGGATAATGCACTTGCACTTTTGAAGATTCCTTTTGTTGGAATCTCACCCTCAAGATCGTTGAAGGAAAGATTCAAATATAATAGAAATGGAAGTGTCTGTAGATTCTGCGAGATTGCTCCAGTAAGATTGTTTCTTGAAAGATCCAATTCTCGAAGGCCTTTGAGAGAAGCAAAACTTGAAGGGATGGATCCATTGAGAGAATTTTCTTGCATATATATATATATTCCAAGCTCGAGCAATCACCAACCACACTAGAAATGTCTCCTGAAAGCCTATTTTCAGAAACAGCTAATGTGTTCAAACTTGTCACCTTCCCTATTTCCACAGGTAGGCTACCTGTGAATGAGTTGTGGGATAAGTTAACAAAAACTAAGGTGGAAAATCCTGACAGCTTATTTGGTATACTTCCACTAAGAAGATTATCAGATATGTCAAACCTCTGTAAGTTCTTGCAGTAGGAAATGCTAGAGGGGATACTTCCTTCCAATTTGTTATGTGACAGGGAGAGATAAAACAACCCCGTAAGATTCGATAGAGAGGACGGCATTCGACCAGACTAACGGTTTGACTCAAAGGACAATAATTGTAGTTTATGTAACTTGTTAAAAAAGGGTGGAATGGTACCTATAAGAAGGTTGTGATATAAGGTTAACAAATTCAAGTTAGGTGTTGTGAAATTCGGGTTAATTTTCACCAAAAATAACAAATTTACTTTGTGAATTATTGTATAGATGACTAGAGTGTAAATAATTGTACTAAAAATTACACCAATGTAGATTCTTAGAAAAGCGTGTTGGGTCACAATGGTCCACTTAAATACCACAGAGTTACCTAGACAGAATTTTACTAAGACAAGTAATTTTAATAGCACAATAATTTACAACAACTATACTCGACAATAGCTATTAAATAGACATAAAAGAGAACACCAAAATTTAACAAGGTTCGGCCAAACGTCCTCGGATACTACCAAAATAATATTTCACTAATTGTGGAAATATTACAAAAGAGAGAGAAAAAAATAAATTGTCTAAATATGGGAGAGTGCAATTTTGTGATGGAAGGGATGATTAACCAAGAAGAAGGGGGTGGGAGGAGTCCTTTTATAGCCTAAGGACTCCTCTAATTTTTTTTCTAAAATTCCAATGTGGGAATTTTGACACAAAAACCAACAAATCTCCACCTTAGAAAAATTTCATACAATTCTCACACAAATCCAAACTTTAGTAGTGTCTGCAAATTCCAACTTTCAATTTTTAGCAATATTGACCAAGTCTAAACAATGTTTAAACTTGACCGCATTTACCACTTTTGTCATCATATCAGTAGGGTTCTCAATGGTCCAAATCTTCTGGATTATGACTCCACCTTCTTCTAGAATCTCCTGTACAAAGTGATATTGAACATCAATGGCTTTGTCCTTACATGATAAACCTAGTTCTTTACTAAATGAATAACACTCTGACTGTCATAATGCACTTTGGTGTGCTTTCCCAGTTCACCAAGCAACCTGCCTCCTTCACAACCTATGTAATTGCCATATACTGTGCCTCTATAGTAGAGAAAGCAATTATTGACTGTAAGGTGGACTTGTAACTGACTGGTGCCTTTGCAAAAGTAAACACATAACCAATAGTTGATCGACGCTTGTAATCACAATACCCAACTACACACTGACCATTGTTCTTATCCTGCTGAAATATCAAATCAACATCTACGGTGTTCAGAATATCATAATATACCGTATAATCAATTTCATAGCTTGCTAATGCTCATTTCCAAGATTATGCATATACCTGCTCACAACCCCAACTGCTTGTGAAATATCGAGCCTCGTATACACCATTGCATACATCAAGCTACCAACAACACTTGCATATGGTACTCTTGACATGTATTCCTATTCTGCATCATTCCTTGGTGACATGGATGAACTAAGCTTGAAATGAGGAGCAAATGGTGTACTAACTGGTTTTGACTTCTTATTCATGCCAAATCGTTTTAGTACCTTCCTTAGATATTCTTTCTGAGATAAAAAAAGCCTCCCCAATATCCTATCTCTAAATATCTCCATGCCGAGAGTCTTATTTATTTCACCAAGATCCTTTTTCTCAAACTTGCTGTTTAATTGAGTCTTTAATTTCTTAATTTCTGTCTAACTCCTAGAAGCTTTCAGCATATCATCAACATAAAGAATAAGATATATATAGGATTCGTCTTGTAGCTTGCGCAAATACACATAATGATCATATTTACTTCTTGTATACTTCTGCCCTATCATAAACTTGTCAAATCACTTGTACCACTTCCTCGGTGATTGCTTCAATCCATACAACAATTTTTTCAATTTGCATACTATCTTTTCTTTCTCAACAACTTTAAATCCATCTGGCTGAGTCATGTAGATTTTCTCATCCAAGTCTCCATGTAAAATTGTTGTTTTTGCATCCATTTGAACTAGTTCCAAATCCATCTGTGCTACCAAAGCCAACAAAATTCTAATGGAGGAATGCTTTATAACTGGAGAAAATACTTCATTATAATCAACTCTCTCTGTCTGAGCATAGCCTTTAGCCACCAATCTTGCTTTGTAGCAAATATTATCCTTGTTAGGAAATCTATCTTTCTTTACATTAACCCATTTGCACCCAATTGCCTTGTTTGCCTTCGGAAGACTAGCTAGTTTCCATGTCTGATTCTTTTGAAGGGACTGTATTTCTTCATCCATGGCAATCCTCCACTTTTTCTATTTTGAACTTTGAACTGCTTCATTATAAGTGGCACGAACGTCATCAATTATAATTGGTGATGCAGAAGCGACCACATTAGCATAGTGAGCAGGTTGTCTAATGGTCCTCTTTCCCTTCTTTAGTGCAATTGATTCATGTTGCTGTGGAGGTTCTTGGGTCTAAACCTCTTCTTTATCTGAATATTCTTTTACCATAGGAGAGTCATTATCAGTTTCTTTATTGGCTGGGATAATTCTGATGCCATTAAACTCCACCTATTTGGGAGTATCATCTTTCTGCTTTATAATTTCAGAAGTTACCTTTCTTTACATGGTAGATTCATCAAAGGTAACATCCCTACTGAAGATTACTTTCTTTATTTATGGACACCAAAGACCATAGCCTTTCACACCAGAGGTGATCCCCATAAAGATCCCCTTATTTGCTCTTGGATCCAATTTTGACTCCTTAACATGGTAGTATGCAATGGAACCAAACACATGTAAAGAATCATAATCTATAGCAGGTTTTCCAAACCATTTCTCTAATGGCGTTTTACCACCATTAGCAGCTGATGGTAAGCGATTGATAAGGTAGCAAGCATATATGACAGCCTCAGCCCAAAATTCTCTACCCAACCCAGCATGCATTGGACAACATACACCGAACCTTCTCCATTAATGTTCGATTCATACGTTCTGCCACCCCATTTTCTTGTGGTGTATTTTTTACAGTGAAGTGTCTGACCATACCTTAATCTTAACAGAATTTAAAAAATGGATCATTTTTTAACTCTCCACTGTTGTCTGTACGAAGACGTTTGACTTTTCTGCCTGTTTGAGTCTCCACCATCTTTTTCCATTTAAGGAAAATTCCTAACACCTCATCCTTCATCTTCATTGTACATACCCAAACTCTCCGGGAAAAATCATCAATGTAAGGTAATGTAATAGTGTTTTCCTCCCAATGAAGCTGTCTTGGAAGGCCCCCACACATCTGAATGTACATAATCCAAAATACCCTAAGTATCATGGATTGTTGTTCCAAATTTCACCCTAAATCTAATTTGCAAGCCCGTGCTCCTTTTAATAATCCTTGATCTATCAGCAATTTTAAGGATTTTTCACCAGCATGTCTCAAGCACATATGCGATAACCTGGTTGCTTCTGACTCTTGATCATTAGTAGAAGCTGTTACTACTGCTGTCCCAAAAATTGTACTACCCAAAAAGTAAAACACATTATTTCTTTTCGGAATTCCCTTCATTATCACAAGTACACCAGAGATGATCTTCATAACGATTGGGCAAATTCCTTGGATGATAAAAGGAGCACCTCAAGAAATATATTCAATCTCGAGTCAAAAGTTGTCCATAGAGTTCAAAAAAGCAAGAAACAACTTCATTGTCTACATCATAGGCAAAATACATTGCTGCCACTTCCACAGCATGTCAAGCAATATGGCTAAGAAGATTACTTGCTGATTTTCATCAAGTGCAATAAGAGGAAACTACAATTCTTTTTTGTGATAACAAGGCCATAATTGCAATTATGAAAAATCCTCCTTTTCATGGAAGAACCAAACACATCCACATCCTGTTTCATTTTATTCATGATTTAGTTGCAAAAGATGAGATTGTCTTGAAGTTTTGTAACAGTGATGAATAATTGGCAGATATATTCAAGAAAGCTCTTCCATGTCATAAGCATGTCTACTTTAGATCAAAGCTTGGTGTAAGTAACTTTGAATTAAGGGGGAGTGTTGAAGGTTGACTTAAAGTTACTAAAGTCTCAGCTGGACTTAGTCTTTAGTGTAGCTCTCATTTTCAGATTGTCGTTTCTTATATTTCTGATGTGTTTGTTAGGTGATTTAGTGCCAATAAAATCTCATGTTAGTTGAGTCTTTTTAGCTTATAAGTTTGGTTGTAAGCCTACATAAAGGCATTCTCCTTTATGGAATAAAATGCATCAGATTACTTAGCTATTTAATGCAATATATAGTTAATTATTCTACTGCAATATCAGTTTATTTAGCTTTGTTACTTCAAATTCCCAACAACATTTTGGCAGACAGAGTTGTGGCACACCTCTATAAAGCTTATGGTTGCTAACCATGGACAATGCCCTTGCATTTTTTAAGACTCCTTTTGTTGGAATCTTATCCTCGAGATCGTTGAAGGAAAGATTCAAATATAATAGAAATGGAAGTGTCTATAGATTATGCGGGATTACTTCAGTAAGATTATTTCTTGATAGATCCAATTTTCGAAGGCCTTTGAGAGGAGCAAAACTTGAAGGGATGAATCCATTGAAATAATTTTCTTCCATATATAGATATTCCAAGCTTGAGCAATCACCAACCACACTAGGAATGTCTCCAAAAAACCTATTTCTTGAAACATCCAATATGTTTAAAGTTATCAGCTTCCCTATTTCCACAGGTAGATTACCTATGAATGACTTGTGGGATAAGTTAACCTAAACTAAGATAGAAGGTCCTGGCAGCTTGTCTAGTGTAGTTCCATTAAAAAGATTATCAGATATGTAAAACATCTGCAAATTCTTGCAGTTGGAAATGCTAGTGGGGATGCTTCCTTCCAATTTGTTTTGTGACAAGGAGAGAAAAAACAACTAAGTGAGATTAGCTATAGAGGACGGAATTGAACCCAAAAAATGGTTTGACTGAAAGGACAATAATTGCAGTTTCTATAACTTCTAAAAAATGGGTGGAATGGTACCTGTGAGAAGGTTGTAATCTAAGCCTAACAAGATTAAGTTGATGAGAATCTCTAATGATGTAAGAAAATTTTCGGATATCTGATTGCCCCTCAGATATAATTTAGCCAATTTAGTAGATAAATTTCTTATGGAAGCGGGCGAAAGACTACCAAAATTGTTGTCTGCTAAATCCAGTAGTGCTAGTTTGGTACTATTTTTCAAGAAAAGCCAGTTGTTTATCGAGTTACTACCTAAATGATTGGTACCAAGTTATAAATGTTGTAGACTCTTTAGATTGCAAAGATTGCTTGGAACTTGCCATGTAAATCGATTAAAAGCAAGTAATAGCACTTGCAATTGAGAAACATTGGACAATGATTCAAGAATTGTCCTTGACAAATTATTGCCACCAACCATAAATATTTGCAGATTTGGGAGAGCAAGGCCCATGCTCTCCAGTAGAGTTCAACGGATTTGGTTCATTGTAAACAAAAAGGTCTTGGCAGAGGAAATGTTTAGAAGAGATGAAAAGATGTTACCAGATAAATGATTAACTCCACAAGAAAAGTGTTCTAAACTTGGTTGCCTGTTGAATTCATTTGAACTATTGCCTACCTAATTGTTCCATCCTACTGAAAAAAGACAAGCGATGAAAGGTTGGCAAGAGAAACTAGAATTCATCCTGTCAGATTGTTAATACCTAGAGCTAGGATTTCAAGTTATGCTAAACTGCCAAGTTCGGATGGGATTTTTCCACTCAAATTGTTGTATTGTAAGATTATTGACCTGAGTTCAGAACAGCGGCTCAAGTTTGCAGGAATTTCATCCTCTAACATTATATTATTATAGAGGCCTAACTATTGCAGATGATGTAGATTGCCGACTTGCGGTGGACTGTGGCCACTAAAACTATTGTTGTGGAGGTCAAGGACTTTAAGGAAACTTAAGTTGCCAATGTGTGGTGGTACGAATCCCATCAACTTGTGGCCTGTTAAGACCAAAAATGTAACTCTACAATGGCGGCGACTGCATGTGATTTTGTAATAGTTGCTATGAAAGGAAAGGACATAAATCAAAGGGATTTGAATCATAATTAAATACTGTAAATATGTATCAATTAGCTGCTATAATTATACCTTGTTTATTGGACATATTGACTTTGTACAATATAAATATAGGGCTATTGCCTAAGAATAAGACATAAAAGATCATTTTCATCCTTTCTCATCTTTTCTGTTTATTCATAGTCTTCTCTGTTCATATGGTATCAGAGCTCCAAGTCTGTTCCATTATCTCCAAAATTAAAAGATCAATTAAAAAGGGTTTTCCCTTTCGCAATAGTTGGGTTTCATCCCTAATATCTCATTCTCACCAGTAATCAATTTATATTTAATCTTCTCTTCATGGAGTCACACAATCATCATCTAGCCATCAAATTTGATGGAAATAATTATTCTTTGTGGTCATATTATATGAAGAATTTTCTAAAAGGACAAGATCTTTGGGGATATATTGATGGCCCCATGTCCAAATCTTTAGAAGGATTAATTGCCTCTAAATGGATCGTCAATAATGTAAAAATCAAAACATGGATCATGGAGTCTATGGAAAGTTCTATTGCTGCAAAGCTTAGTCCATTAATAACAGCCAAGGACATGTGGGATTATTTACAGAAAATCTACAAAAAAAGCAATGAGGCTCGAATTTATCAGATAGAACAAGAGATAAGTATTCTATCCCAAAACTCTGTTAGTATTCAAGACTTTTATTTAACTATGACTAAATTTTGGAATGAAATGGACATGATCAACAATGACATTCCCAAAGAACCTCTTGAAACTATTGTGTGACTAAGACAATAACATCAAACTTGTCAATTTTTTATGAAACTTCGCTTCTGAATTTGAGCATGTTCATGCATCCATTCTTAATCATAGAACCAACCAGTGCATTAATGACATCATGGCAAAATTACTTGTAGAAGAAACTCGTCTACAGTTGTTATCATCTCATGATCCAACACAAGACATGGCTCTTATGGCTAGCACTTATAAGCCCAAAACTCATAATACTAGCAAGGTTGAATGTTATAATTGTCATGAGGTTGGGCACTTGGCTCATCAATGCAGGAAAAAGCAAGACTCATCAGCTCCCTATTGTCATTATTGCAAGAAAGATAGGCATCTCATAGAAACTTATAGAAAAAGACCGCCACAATAAAATTTTAAAGCTTATGTTGCTTCATCCTCATTTAATGGTGTGATTGCATCTGTGTCCTTAGATTCAGCCAAGACAAGTGATACATCTGATAATAACTCTGGTCATTGTTTAACCCTTTCTCTAGAATTATTGCAACAAGTCATTCAAGCTCTTCATGCTTCCAGCATTGGTAAGATTATTTCAAAACCTTCATGGATTTTAGCTTCAAGAGCAACACATCACATGACTGGTAATCTAAATACTCTTCATCATTGTATTCCTTATAATAAAGGTGAAACTATCACAAATGCCAATGAACGGACTCTTCAAGTACAAAGAATTGGTTCGCTAACCATTAAACCTCCTGATTCACCGCATTTATCTCTTTCTAATGTTTTCAATGTTCTTAAACTCTCAGCCAATGTTATTTCTATAAGCCAATTGGTGAAAAATAATTGTATTGTCTCATTATTTTTTTTGGTTGTATTATACAGGACCTGCGGACCGGGAAGGTGATTGGGATAGGTCATAGGAAAGGGGAACTCTTTGTCTTGGATTTGGGACATTCTTCGAATTTAGCAACTTGTTTACTTGCTCCATCCTTAAATGATATGAGTTCTGTTAGTAAACTTTGGTGACTTTGGCATTGTCATTTAGGACATCTTAATTCTCCTAGTTTACATTCTTTGTTTTCCTCTGGTGTGTTGGACAAATTTAATCAAAAGTCATATATTAATATGTCTTGTGAAGATTGTGCTCTTTCCAAAGCTCATACATTGCCTTTTAGTCATAGTTCACATTCTACTTCTTCTACATTTGATATCATTCATTCCGGTGTATGGGGACCATCTCCTATTGCATCTTTAACTGGAAAATTCAATTATGTTCTCTTTGTAGATGACTGGTCCCATTTTTCTTGGGTGTATTTTTATGTTGCAAATCTAAAGTTCTGCAAGTTTTTAAGTCCTTTCATGCCATGGTGAATACTCATTTTAACAAAAATATTAAGATTTTTTGTACAGATTCAGGGGGAGAATATATTTATGTTGAATTTGCCATATATCTATCTTCTAAAGGATCATTCACCAATGAAGTTGCCCTTATCAACCACAGCAAAATGGCATAGCTGAGAGGAAGCATAGACATATTTCAAAGACTACTCAGGCTCTTCGGTTGCATGCCAAATTACCTAAGACATTATGGGCTGAGAGTATTTCAACAGCTGTGTACTTAATTAATCGTCTGCCCACGCCATTGTTGAGTAACATCTCTCCTTTACAAAGATTATTTGGCTATCCTCCCAAGTATAATCTACTTCAAGTTTTTGGATGTACTTGTTATGTTCTTTTACCACCTTCTGAACACTCAAAATTGGATGCCAAGTCTGTTCGTTGCATTTTTTTGGGATACTCTGAAACTCAACAAGGTTACCGATGTTATGATTGGGAAACAAAGAAAATAAGGATCTCTATAAATGTCACTTTTTTAAAAGATACTTTCTATTTTTCTACTTCGTCTCATTCTTTGTCATATTTACATTCCTCTATTCCTTTGTCTTTTTTTCCTAACCATGTGCAGCCTGTCTTGACATACCACCGAAGACCTCGAGTTCCCCCAACTATGCCTCTAGTGTCACCAACTTTGGACTCAGGTAATATTTCTTCCTCTCCTCCACCTGCCTTATCCACTTTACCACAATCATCACCTACTGCACCATCATTACTGCCTACTTCACCACCAACTCATACTTCACCACCATCTCCACATACTTCACCACCAACTCATACTTCGCCACCATCTTCAGATACTTCACCACCATCACCACCCACTGCACTACCCCTACTTCGATGATCCATTCGTGTGATTAAAGCTCCTGATCGTCTTTGTTTATTTACTACACTTGATCCTTTTTCTATTCCTCGATCTTATACGCAAGCAGCAGGAAGTGCACAGTGGTGCAATGCTATAGAAGAAGAACTCAAGGCATTGGAAAACAACCATACATGGGACACATAGGAAATGGTTCCTTCTCCTATAGATCATCCTGTGATGGGTTGTCAATGAGTCTATAATGTTAAAGTCAAGGTTGATGGTTCATTAGATCATTATAAAGCTCGTCTTAGAGCTCAAGGCTTCAACTAAGAATATGGCATCGATTATGATGAGACTTTTGCTCTAGTTGTAAAAATGACTACTGTTCACACTTTGATAGCAGTAGCTGCAATGCAAAATTGGGACATCACCCAAATGGATGTAAAAATGCCTTTCTCAATTGTGATATATCTGAGACTGTTTATATACATCCACCACTTGGATATCCCACAACATCAAGTATGGTTTGCAAATTATGTAAGGCTCTTTATGGCTTGAAACAAGCACCTCGTGCATGGTTCTCCAAATTAAAAAGTGTGTTGTTAGCTGCTGGTTATCAACAGAGCCATAATGATTACTCCTTGTTTATCCATTCCACTCCTCATGACAAGGTCTTTATTTTCATCTATGGTGATGATATTTTAATTATTGGGGGTGATCATTCTCAACTCCAACAACTCAAGAATTTCCTTTAACAATATTTTCATATGAAAGATTTAGGGTATGCTGCATATTTTCTTGGTATTGAGATTTCTAGATCTTTGACTGACTATTTTATTTGTCAGCAGAAATACACTAAAGACCTTATTGGTTTGGTTGGTCTTACTGATGATAAAGTTATGGATACTCCACTTGAGCTCAATGTCAAATATAGTCGCACTGATGAAGAACCACTTTCTGATCCAACTCTTTATTGTAGTATTATTGGTAGTTTAGTATATCTCACTGTTACCAGACCTGATATTGCCCATGTTGTGCTCATAGTCAGTCAATTTGTGTCAGATCCTTGTACCTTACATCTAACTGTCGTTCACTATATCATCCGTTATCTTTGATCTACCTCGACCATGGATTTATATTATCCTTCTACCTCTTCTCCAGTGCTAAAAGCATTTTCTAATGTTGATTATGTAGGTTGCTCGGATACTTGATGCTCTACCATTGGATATTGTGTTTTCCTTGGTCAGTCTCTTCTTTCTTGGAAATCCAAAAAGTAACCCACTGTGTCCAAGTCTTTTACTGAAGCAGAATATAGAGCAATGTCATTAGCTTGTGGTGAAATCATTTGGCTACAATGATTGTTACAAGATTTTGGCATCTTACTAACGTCCCCTACTCCTTTGTACTGTGGTAATGAAAGCGCTGCTAAAATTGCTAGTAATATAGTTTTCCACGAACGTACTAAGCACATTAAAGTGGACTGTTATTTTGTTCGAGAGAAGTTTGAACAAGGTCTTATTATTCTTCCTCATGTTTCATATAAAGATCAATTGGTTGATTTCTTTACAAAATCATAAACCATAATTTCCCACAACTTCTATCGTAACAAACTGATGTTGTTCCATCATCAGTTTAAGGGGGAGTATGAAAGGAAAGGATAGAAATCAAAGGGATTTGAATTATAATCAAATGCTGTAAATATGTATCAATTAGCTGCTATAATTATGCCTTAGTTATTGGACATAATTGACTTTGTACAGTATAAATATAAGGTTGTTGCCAAAGAATAAGACATAAAAAATCATTTTCATCCTTTCTCATCTTTTCTCTTTATTTATAGTCATCTCTGTTCATAGTTGCAAAATGGGATAGAATCATTCCATGAGTTAAGCACTCCAAATGGATCACTGGTGATGGCTTGTCTAAACTTAAGCAAAGAGTCGATAAGTTTCGTTTCCAGCAGTTGAAGAATTGGCTTCTTGTAACTAATGGAAACTGATGATAATTGACAAGAAAAGAATGAGCAGTTGACTAGTGTTAAAGAGTGTTGAGTAATTAGACTTCATTTTATTGGCGGTGGCTCATGATTAATGGTGTTTGCTTGGTGGGTGATTTATAGCAGGAGTTGTGCAGCATTCGCATTAACTAGTGCACATTAAGAACTAATTTTTTATTTTTTCCAGTAAGACTACACCCGATTATATATATATATATATATATAGTTCACATCATGCTTTTATTAGTTAAATTTAAAATATATGAAATATATATTATGAAGTACAATAATTTAAAAAATTATTTAGTTGGCCAGTGAGGGATTAATTAAATTGTAACTCCTTTATAAGTATATCATGAGGTCTAAAATTTGAATTTTATCATCGTCAATTTAAAAGGAAAGGGTTGCCTCATGTTATGTAAGGGCTGTACAAGTGGAGTGTGTTCAAGGTTATTGAGTGTGTTCAGTGTGGTTGTAACGGTTGTGCAAGTGGAGATTGGCGATACTACTTTGTATAACATTTTTGACAACATAAATCCTTTTTATGTTAAATTTTTGGGGTAGACAATAGATTATGATTGGTTATTTGCAGGCAGCTTTGCTCTCAAGTGTCTTGCTGACTATTTCTGTCCGTGCATGTCCTTAAAATTATCAAAGTGTACTTTTCATGGGAAATTGAAGATCATTTAGTAATCCTGCATGAATCATAAGCATTGAAAATGGCCATTAGAGTTTAAATTCTACTTGTTTAGTCAAACATGAACTGTGAAAAGAATGGTAAGAGTTGTCAATGCACTAATAAAGAAAAGGAACTTATTCAAGAAACTATTGTCAATTCATTTTCACCTATTAAGCTTCCTTGTGAGGCACCCAATAACCTTTTTTTTTAGTTCAAAAAGTTAATCCCACTTCCTCTTATGGACTTCCATCTTTGGTCTCAGTTCTAGAAGACATTGCTCAAAGGCTACTCATACTGATCACTTATCAGTTGGATCACATCAGTAAAAGCCAAAGTAGCGCTTTCTTTGTGAGTGTTCCTTAAAAAGCTTTTTGCAGTCAAGTTGTGATGAAAGGAGATATTATTATGTTAATACTATGCTTGTTGCTTATCCATGTTGGAGGAAATAATGCTAATATTATACGAGGAAAACATCCTAGCTAATATAGGAAATAAGATACAGGAATCGAGAAATAATATGTAGAAATTTTGCATATATTCCAAGACTTCTTCCAAGTTGGAATGTGTTGATCACAAATGCACATCTTGCAATTTAGAAAAAGAAATGTATCTTTACTAAGAACCTTAGTGAGGAGGTTAGCTAGCAGGTTAGTAGTAGTGATTAGTAAAGGACAAAGCATACCGGCTTAAGAGTTTTTCACGAACATGATAATCAATTCAATGTGCTTTATTTGTTTATGAAAAAATGGACTAACAACAATATAGTGAGAAACTTGATTATCATAGTATCAGCAATAGGATGTGTCAAGATGATATTAAAATCTTGTAGTAGGCTACGCAACCAAACAATTTTGCGGGTGGCGGATACCATAGCTCTATGTTCAGCTTCAACTGATGAGTAGGAGACAGTAGGCTGCTTCTTACTCATCTAAGAAATATAAAATAGCCCTTTGTGGACCTACTTGTCATAGGAAAACTTCCAGTCTGATTCACAAGAAACACTGAGTGAAAGAGAATTATATGAAGATCAAAGAATGCCCTATCCACGAGTCTTCTTGAGATGCCGGAGAAGGCAATGAGCAACATCTAAATGTGTTTTGCAAAGGGCATGCATGGATTTATCCTTTTCACTCATTTGGCTTAAGAGCATCTTGTTATTTGTTTCTTTAGAAATTGTGAGAGTAGGATCCATTATCTGCATAAGTCTTTTCTAGCAATGCATTCCTTACAAAGTGTTAAGGGATTTTGTGTATTTCTATGTATATTATTTTGTAACAACTTTTCTATTACTCATTCAAACAACGTTGAGTATGTATTTTCTTATCAGTTGTAACCACTCCCTAGAATTAGGACAATTAGTTGTATACAACCCTGTATTTATTCAAACTTTCACTCAATGAAATGGGATGAGCTGCTTTCAAATCTCTAAACACTTTCATTGTATTAGAGTATTAAAGATCTTTTCTTTTCTTCTTTTCACTCTCTATTCTTCTCTTTTTTATACTCAATCATGGCTGCCAATCATAATAACACTACATTCTGTAATACAAATGACCCCAATCATACCTTCATTACCATTAATGTAGCTGCTCAAACCCCTTTAAAACTCACATCCACCAATTACATCTCTTGGAAACTAAAATTCCAGACTCTACTCATTGGCTATAATCTACTTGGCTATATTGATGGCTCAAAACCATATCCACCACAAACCATCACAATAAACAACAACACCACCTTAAATCCTGCATTCTCCATTTGGCTTCGCCAAGATTAATTGATACTAAACGCAATCATTGGCTCACTCTCTCCCACCATCTTTCCTTTTATTTCCAATACTAAAACTTCCCAAGAAGCTTGGAACATCCTAGCCAATACATGTAAAACCTTCTCGGGGCACAATTAAGAAAGTTAAAAATCAAATCAAGCAGATGACTAAAGGGGTTGAATCAATCTTTGAATTTTTACAAAAACTCAAAGCTAAAACTAATGAATTAGCACTGCTTGGATCCCCTATTGATGCTGATGACCTTATCGATAAAATCCTTGAAGCTTTTGGAGATGACTACAAGGAAATTGCCTGAGCCATTCAAGTGTGAGACACATCTATCTCATTTGAAGAATTATAGAAGAAACTTCTCAACTTTGAAGCCTCTCTCAACTCTCTAAAGATTGAGCCAGTTTTTCTTATCATAGCACATATCTCAACTCGGACTCTTTCAAAATGGTGCAATAATAATAATAAGTCTCTTCTAGACTCAACTCGTAATTCAGCTCCAAAACAACACAATAATATCAGTTTTCAGCAACGTCCTTACTTGGGTTTTTGTCAACTTTGCAAAATTTAAGGACATACGACCAAATGGTGTCCCTTATACAAACTACAACCAGTTCATAACAATAACCCCACCACTCGACCTTGACAACCAAAAGCACATTATGTAGCCACCTCAAACAAAAATTGACCTTGGCTTCTTGACAGTGGGCATCTCATCATGTCACCATTGACTTGGAAAATTTATCTCTACACAATCCCTACAATGGTGAGGATAACATGATGATCGGTAATGGCTCTCCACTACCAATCACACATACTGGCTCAACTACTTTAACCACTCCTTCTAATTCTTTCATGTTAGACAATGTTCTTTGTGTTCCAAGCATGAAATGCAATTTGATTTCAATTTACCAATTTTGTAATTCCAATAATACCTCTATTGAATGCTTACCTTCTGCTTTTTTTGTGAAGGACCTCAACATAGGGAAGATTCTATTAAAGCGACAAGCTAAGGAAGGTGTATATAAGTGGCCACAAACCCAACCTCTCATTACTTTTTGACTTTTAAAACATCTTTGCCTTAATGGCACCACAGACTAGGACACCCCTCCGCTTTCATTCTTAAAAAAATTGTGTAATCCAATAATTTAGATTCATCATCTCATGATCATTCTTCTTTTTATTGTAATTCATGTTTCTCCAATAAAAGTCACAAACTATCTTTTTCTCAATCCACAATAACATCATCTCATCCTCTTGAGGTCATTTACTCTGATGTGTGGACATCCCCTGTGGTATCCGTTGATAATTTTAAATATTACGTTCTATTTGTTGATCACTTCACAAGGTATACATGGCTCTATCCTTTGAGGCATAAATCAGATGTAAAAGATGTGTTCATCTGGTTTAAAAACATAATTGAGAAACAC
The DNA here is from genome assembly GCA_949671775.1 of Mallotus repandus. Lineage (NCBI taxonomy): Eukaryota > Viridiplantae > Streptophyta > Magnoliopsida > Malpighiales > Euphorbiaceae > Mallotus > Mallotus repandus. The sequence goes on along the minus strand of CATIWM010082529.1, from coordinate 5,470 downwards.
TTTAACACCACCATGAAAACTTTATATATTGACAATGGAGGTGAATTGATTGCTTTTACTAATATTCTCTCATTGTCTGGTATAACTCATCTTACCACTCCACCACATACTCTAGAACACAATGGACTGGCCAAAAGAAAACACCTACATATTATTGAAACCGATTTAGCACTTCTCACGCATGCTTCAATTCCTGTCTCCTATTGGACTTACGGGTTTGCTACAACAGTGTACCTAATAAACCGCATGCCCACACCCACTTTAAATCTTTAATCTCCTTTTGAAAAGATATTTAATATGAGTCCAAATTATTTAAAACTCAAAATATTTGGATGTCTATGCTATCCATGGCTCAAACCATATAATCATCACAAACTAAAGTCTAATTCCAAGTCATGTGTTTTTCTTGGGTATTCAACTACTTAAAGTGCTTATTTCTGTCTTGATCCTCATACTTCTAAAATTTATGTTTCCCGTCATGTCAAATTTGTTGAGTCTATTTTTCTGTTTTAATATCTTCAGCCTACCGAATCTCAGCCTCACTCCAATACTATAGCCACTTAGATTTTGCCATCAATACAACTACCTGTTCCTTCACCATTAGCGCCACTCACTACACCTTCCATAACCATGGACTCTCAATAGCTTCCTAACCCTCCAAATCCATCTACCCTTGCTCAATAACTTCCATCCACCACAACATCCCATTCCATGGTCAGTAGAGCCCGTAAAAACATTCATAAACCCATTTAAAAACTGAATCTTTGTGGCCAATTAAATCCATAAGAAGCACTTGAACCTAGGACTATCAAAAAAGCTCTAAAGGATCCTATATAGCAACATGCTATGTCATACGAGTTCAATGCTCTTGTAAACAATGGCACATGGGACCTTATTTCTCCCAAACCTCACTATAATCTAGTTGGGTGTAAATGGATTTTTAGAATTAAAAGAAAATCTGATGGCTCTATTGATAGGTACAAAGCTATATTGGTGGTAAAGGGGTTTCATTAAAGACCTGGAGTCGACTATCATGACACTTTTAGTCCCATGGTGAAGCCCACTACAGTTCGCCTCATTTTGAGTATTGCGGTTGGTCAAGGTTGGGAGCTCAAACAATTAGATATCAATAATGCCTTCTTACAAGGACAATTATATGAGGATGTCTACATGGTCCAACCTTAAGGTTTTATTGATCATGATAAGCCTACTCATGTCTGCAAACTAAGAAAAGCCATTTATGGGCTTAAACAAGCTCCGCAAGCATGGTATCATTAACTCAAAACCTTTCTCCTTCATTATGGGTTTAAGAATTCATTTGTTGATACTTAATTTTTTATGTATCATGATGGGATTAATGTTATGTACCTCATTGTCTATGTTGATGATTTAATCCTAACGGGTGATAATTCCATCATGCTCAATGAGTTTTTTGTTATTCTAGCCAAGAAATTTCCACTCAAGGAACTTGGTTCATTATCTTATTTTTTGGGCATCGAAATTGTTTGCAATAGTAAGGGCATCCTACTTTCACAACCTCACTATATCCAGGAACTCTTGGCAAAAATGCACATGCTAGAGGCTAAGCCTGTGCTCACACCTCTGCCTACAAATGCTGCACTTACTCGTCAAAGCAGAACTGTACTTCCAGATGCAACTGAATATCGAGCAGTTCGTGGAAGCCTTCAAAACCTGCTGATTAGTCGACCAGACATCGCCTTTATTGTGAATCATTTCTCATAATACATGCATCGACCCACAACTGAACACTGGTTATGTGTCAAAACACTGCTCTGTTATTTAAAAGGTACGCTACATAATGGTATTCAACTTTATCACAACTCTCCCTTCACCTTACATGCCTATGCTGATGTGGATTAGGGAGGACATAAAGATGACTTTACCTCGACTGGAGCCTATATCATCTATCTTGGTCGCAATCCCATTTCAAGGAGCTCTAAAAAGCAAAGAATGGTAGCTCATTCTTCAACAGAAGCAAAATATCGATCAGTCGCCAACACTGCCGCAGAGGTGAATTGGATTTGTTCTGTACTCTTAGAATTACATATTGATGTTCCCACGTGTCCTGTTATTTGCTATGATAATGTGGGAGCAACATAACTTTGCTCAAATCCAGTGTTTCACTCCCGTATGAAGCATGTAGCTATTGATTTTCACTTCATTCGTGAGCAAGTTCAGAATGGTGTATTAAGAGTATCTCATGTCTCCTCTACTGACCAACTAGTAGATGCTCACCTGAGATTCCTGCAACTCAAAGACAAGATTGGATTGCTTACTTGCGATCCATCTTGAGGGGGCATGTTAAGGGATTCTATGTATATTATTTTGTAACAACTTTTCTATTACTCATTCAAACAACTTTGAATATGTATTTTCTTATCAGCTGTAACCACTCCCTAGAATTAAGATAATCAGTTGTATACATCCTTGTATTTATTCAAACTTTCACTCAATAAAATGGGATAGGCCTCTTTCAAATCTCTAAACGCTTTCACAAAGATGTGAAATTTTAAACCATTTTCAAAAATTTCATCTATTGGCATTCTTTCTAAGAACAACTCTAAGATGAGGATTCTAAAATTGAAAACATCCCCCTCCTTTGATGCCACTCCTCTCGTTCCGTACAGTGCATTAAACACAATTTGGCCTATTAAAAGTGTAAAGACCTTAAAGATAAATCCCAACATTGAACTGATGCATTCAGAAATTTTTTCTGAGTGTTGGTTAATTTAGGACACGTAGCAAATTTCAAGAAAAATCTCCTAAACTGATATAATTGATGTGGCTATGGTTTTAGATTTTAGAATGACCAAATTACAAGTTGTTCTTGATTTTTGATGCTTTGGGGATGGCCCAAACAAAATGGGACTACTTTTGTGATGATGTTTTGCAAATCACTGATATATTTAGAGTGTATTGAACTTTTACAAATTTAGTTCGACTGGAAGTTGAATGTATATAATAATCTCCATGTATTTTTTTTAAATGTTATATATTATTACATCATTCATAATTTCAATCATCAAGCCCAAAATTTTACTCTTGGCCTCTCATTGCAATAGCTAATTAATGTGCGCCTCATTAGCAATCTCCATATAATTAATTGGATAAAAAAAACTATATTCGCAGTTTAGGTGCATTTTTTTTTTCACTTACTATCAAGATACTAAACTTAATTTTACACAAATTTTATATTTTTATTCTCAAATAGCATTAAAATTTATAAATAATATTATTTTGTACTAACTTTTATACTTTCTTATTTGATATTATATTATTTATAAATATTATTTGTATAATTATATAATAAACTTTTAAAATTAATTTTAACATATTAAATAATATGAAATTAAATAATTTTAAAAATCAGCATATAAATATTAGACTGAATAGTATTTTTTTGTGCAAACTATTTATTATAATAAATTACACCATAAAATGTAACAAGTGAAGTCTTCACTTACAATTAGTATTTCTTTTCCCATTAAAAAAAAAGTGTACCTATATGTTGGTGGGTTAATGAGGTTTAATGGGATCACTTTAAAGATAAAATTACAAATGAAATTAAAAATTTATAGTTATATTTAAATTAAATTGAATTAAATTATTATTACATTAAAATTACAGTTTATGGTTTAATTTTTTTGTTTGAAATCCAAAGAGAGTAGATTAAATTGAAATATCAGAGAACAAAAATCAATAAGGAAGGGAGGAGCATCATCCCATTCCTTTGCACCAGACCAAGAATACGCAGCTCTTGCTAACTTATGAGCAGTGATAATCGCTGAGCATCTTACAAACTGACATTGCAAACTAGCGAAATGTGAAAAATAAGTTTTATAGTCCTCAATAATTAGGCCAAACAGAGAGCAATCATTCTGAGAATCATAAAGACTTTGAACGATTTGTTGTGCATTTGATTCAACAACCAAGTTGTCCTACAATTTGGTTTTAAGCCAGCTCAAGAATTCTCTCATGGTAAGAGCTTCTGCTTTTTTAGGGGAGTAAACAGCAGTCCAACACTTTGATAACGTAGCAACAAATGAACCTCTAGAATCACGAACCACACAACCCATTCCTGACAGACCTCTTTCCGGAAAAATGGCTGCATCAATATTGACCTTAAGGCGACCCACAACTGGTTTTGTCCAGGCTAAGTCACCACTACTATTTCTTTCGGTTTGCATATCGAGAGCCTCTACTCTTTGACCAATCTACCACTCATTCAATATTCTACTCGCAAAGTTGACAATCCAGCGAGTAGTGTTCCTTTTGGAATTCTAGACCAAATTGTTCCTATTTTGCCACAGAGACTAGCACAACATAGCCATGAGAGCACAATCATCCATAGAATGATTAGCAAAAAAAAAACCAGCAATCATTTGAAGAAACTTCTGACAATTCACATTTAAGTTACCTAGAGCTGATAATAGCCAACTCTCGTGAGCAACAGGGCACAGAGAGAAAATATGCAAAGCGGTTTCATTAGAGCTGAGACAGACCGGGCATCTAGCATTAACATCCACTCATTTTGCTTGGAGATTATCAGCCGTAGGAAGATAATTGCAGCAAGCTCTCCATATCATGTTCTTAACCTTACTTGGAATTTTTAGTTTCCAAAGACGATTCTAGAAAGGTTTATAAAGGCTTTCGCGTTCCCCAGGTTATTTTCATCCATAGTACCCAACATTTTGACCTATTACCATTATGGAACCCAACTTTCAAATCATAACTTAAAACTGTCCAACCTTTTGATTACTAGTGAAAAATCTGGAGTTATTTTTCGGCCGGTGATGATAACGTGGCGCCGACGTGGTCGCTATGTGTTAATGTTAATGTCAAGCTGGCAAACCGAAAGTAGCCACATCATTAATCTCGCACACATGGCACCATGTGTCAATAGGACCAGCCACATGTACAAAAAGCTGCAAATTACTTTTCACTGTTGACCCTATTATTTTACCTTAATAATTATTTTTGACTTATTTCCCAAAAAAAAAATTAATTAATTAAACTTTTTGAGAATAAAATAAACTTCATTAAGCAGAGAAGTCATTTACAACTGCAGTAAAAACACAAGGAGGGACATAGCCCTTAACGTAGTGGAAGAGTGAAAAGATAACTATTAACAACTGTAAATCGCTAATCTTCTACACCAACAAGGTATAGGCGTCAAAATTCGACGAATTTTGGAAAAATTGAAGAAAATTCAAATTCTATTGATAATAATGATATGCAAAAGCCAAAACAATATCTCTTAAATAGAAACCCTAAAAAAAATCCTAAACAAATTAGAAAATAGGAGTTCTATTCTAAATAAACTAAGAAATAAGAGTTCAAACCTAACCAAACTAGGAAATAAGACTTCTAAGGCAATTAAAACACAAATTTGCCTTTTTGAAGGCCTAAACATTCAAATTTTCCCAAAAACTAACGTGCATCACAAGCA